>RJWM01008147.1:0-74496 GCA_004363535.1 Dasyprocta punctata | reverse complement strand
GCCCCCATCCCCGGAAGGCGGATCAGATCTCCCTTGATGCAAGCTGGCGCCGCGTGGCGCCGGCGAGTTGCGGTCCGGTTGGACCGGTTCTGGTTCTCCTCCGGGGCGGCGGAGCCCCCATCCCCGGAAGGCGGATCAGATCTCCCTTGATGCAAGCTGGCGCCGCGTGGCGCCGGCGAGTTGCGGTCCGGTTGGACTGCAAAATTATGAATTTCTAAGAGGAGATAGAACTTGTCCTAAATGAAAAATTGCTCTTTAGAATACTCTTCTGGGAAACATTGGCGAAATTTATTTTATATTACCTTTTTCCATTTCTGAATTGCCTTTAACCTTTCTAAAGAGATGGATTGAAATTGTCTATGCATTCTTATTAGATTTTGTGGTTCTAGTCCAATTTTCCTGGGTACTGTGAGCATTCTGCAAAATTACCTTTGCCAGTATAATGGAAAAGTTGTCTCTTCTTTCTCAGCTATGCAAAAATCTAAATCCTAGAAGTTATATCATAGGATTTAGGATTTTCTTTCAATAATTTTGTAAAATCATTATCACTTAGGAACTTTTCCAAGACTCCTTATAAGGAGGAGAATTTTCTTTCTGAATGCTTAAAACCATCTCTCTATATGTATGCAGATTATTTTTCTACTTTTTTAGTGGTTAGAAGGAGTGGTCATTAATCCTTAGATGAAAGAGGTAGAGACAAATTTTGTGTATTGCTCTACCCAAAGTAAAGGCATCAGAGAGTTTCTAGGCAAACACCATAAAAATCTCCTGCGTTAACTAAGTGAGCAAAGAGCACATTTCTTGAACAGTGTTTTTCAAAGCTTAACCTCATGTTTTAACAACCCAAGATGACTCAGGTTTCTGGCTTTCCTATTTGTGAGTTAGCTTTCAATGCCTGAATTCAGAAAAATGTGAGATGGAAAAAACCCCCACCGGGTCATCCAGTTCATTTCTCTGAAGGAATTGACAGATGAATCTCATAGTATAGTCCCTGTATGTGTCAACGGGTGATTACATTTTCCAAATCAGAAATATTGAGGCCTATTTAAACCCTCAAATGAATTTAGAGACTATCAAGACAGGTTCCCATACCTTACTTCTGTGTTCTTATTACTCAGAGTATATAAAGTCACAAACCGAGCGATTAGGCCATGATGCATTGTGACTTTTAAACTGGAGCTACAAGGAAAGTAGAGATAAGAGGGAATCATAAGATTCAAAAATGCTAGTATCAGGGTCTTTATACTGCTGCATTGATCAGTTTTGGAATATGGATTAGTTCTGGAAAGGATGTATGTAGTTAGGGCAAGGTGACTTTTCAGTTGTAGAAAGTCTCGGAAACAGGACTGCAACAGCTGAAAGCCCAACAGCTACAACCATCAAGGGTTCACGTGCCTCAGCCCCAGATCCGGAATCTGGGAAGCATTGTACATCATCCAATAAGCACATCATCCAATATAGTCTTTACATGCACTGGCTTCCCATAAAATGTCCTAGGAGCAGCACAGCATCCGATATAGTCCTTACTTGCACTAGTTTCTGACAAAATGTTCTGGAGGAGCTACTCCATGATTCTGGTTTCTCTTTTTTCTATGAAAGAAAATTATCATAGAGAGGTTCTGGTCATGCTTTCCTGGTTGCTGTGGTTGTTTTATAGAAGCGTATTTTCTGATTTTAGTAACAACTCTCTTCCCTTTTCTAACTGTATAAATTCTCTAGTTCATGCTTGGGGGCGAGCCAGAGCATTTACAAAGGTCAGCGGGAACACTACAACCTCTGTTGTTGGATCTTGTTGTCAGGCTACTACTAGTACATATTCTCTTTCCCATAAAAACTACCCATCCTAGACTTCCCTCACTCTTAGCACCTATGGAAGTATTGGTGCCTAATTTGGTAAGGAAGAAAAGAGTACCAGCCCTGGGCACTGTTGTGAGTGCTTGGTCACTGTGTCCTTCTCAGACCATGGCTGATGAACTTTCCCATTTTCTATCACCTTAGGTAGAGAAGGATTAAGAAGGAAGTGATCCTGCATATTACTTTGTTATCAAATACATTTTCTCTGCTTACTGTACTGTGTAGCAGAAACTTTACCTTATTTTTGATGAACATGTTAATTATTGCACGTCTGTTTGGAAGATGATGTCTTTATTTTCTAGCTGGTCTTCTAGTATGAAAGACCTGAAGTTTTTGACCAACTAGTAGAGTTTAAATGGAGCTCTTCTTATGGACTCTTCTTATGTGCCATAGTGATAGTGTTTTCTGGAAATGAACCAGGCTCTTTAGACCCACAGATTAGAATTGCACGGAGAGAAAATATAAATTCCACATGTGGGTTACATATGATGACAAGTACAGCCACTCCTGTGTCCACACCTTTGTTTTTAGCCCATGTGTTCTATTTATTAGAGACATAGCACTACACAGTGCTTGGTGGTTTAGGGTTTAACATATTCTGGATAAGAGTACCCAAGTCTTGCAATGAAAATAGATCAACCTGATTTGTTTTGCTTCAAATGGACAGCAAAGGCCAGAGATTCCTACTGGTAGAAAGAGCATGGCAGAAGCTGTATCTATTTCTAGAAGTTTGAGGTTCAACATTAGGTTGTTGATTTGAGCTCATTCTGCTTTCCTGATGTGTGAGCCCATCACTATAAATTTCCCTCATAGGGCTGCTTTCATTGCATCCCAGAATTTCTGGTATGCTGCATTAGCATTAAAGTTTAGTTGTATATGCTGTTTAATTTTGTCTTTAATTTCCTCTGTGACTCATTGGCTGTTCAGAAGGCTGTTTTTTTATTTCCATGTGTTCATGTATTTTTTTGTGATTTCTTTTGCTGCTGATTTTCAACTTCATTGTGTTATGGTCAGATAGTGTGCGTGGAATGATTTAAATTAAGCTTGTTTTATGGGCTAAAATGTGGTCTATTTTGGAGAACATCCACTGTGCAGGTGAGAGGAATGTGTACTCTGATGTTTTGGGGCAGAACACTCTGCAGGCATCTACCAAGTCCATTTGTTCACATGCTTGGTTTAATTCTGATATTTCTTTGTTGATTTTTTACTAAGTTGATCTATCTATTTGCAAGAATGGGGTATTAAGGTCCTCCACTACAATTGTGTTAGTGCTTATTTGATTTTTTATGTCTGTTAATATTTGTTTTATATAGTTGGATGCACTGGTATTTGGTGCATGTATATTTATGATTGTTATCTCTTCCTCTTGAAATTTTCCCTTATTAAGTATGTATTGACCTTCTTTGTCTCTTTTGAGCAGTTTTGGCTTAAAGATTACTTTGCCTGCAAGTAGAATAGCTACCTTTGATTTTTTCTGGGTTTCTTGTGGCATGGAGTATTGTTTTCCATCCCTTTAACTTTTAATCTATGAATTTCTTTTGGGATTAAATGTGTTTCTTGAATGCAGCATGTCACTGGCTCTTGTTTCTTGATCCATTCTGCCAGTCCATAACTGATATGTAGTGGCTTATCTTTTTCATGTTATTTTCCTGTTGTTGGTTTCCTGTCTTTCTGCTCTGTTTAATTGCTTGCCCTGTCTGGTGGATTTTATTGGTGTTTCTGTGTCTGTGATAGAAGCTGTATCGGATAGGTGACAAAGTCGAAGTTCCTCAGGAGTGCCTTCAAGGATGAAATAGTACATCAGTTCATGAATAGATAAACAGAAACAGTGTCAGTAACTTTCAGGGTTCTGAATAAAAATGAGTTTAGGATAACTTTTATTCTCACTAGACTTTTGTATTGTGACAAAGGCCTGGGCAAGAAGCATTAAGACTGAGGAACTGAGGGAAAAGCTACTATTGATAAGTAATTAAGGTACTCAAGTAATTAAGGTACTCAAGCAATGGATCTGTTGAAAGGGTAAAGTTAAGAATGAAATGGTCCTCAAATGCACTATTATAATTGCTATAAAAGAATTTAAAATTGAACTCTATTCTAGTGTGGGTTATTGTGACCGCATGTATTACAAATCTAGTTAAGCATAAAACTAAGATTACAAATTACTTTAAACCAAAATGAGAATCATTGATCTTGTGTTTCATGAAACTGCACCCTTGGTCAGCATAGGTAGACAGTGTCTGTGGAAGGAGAGAGGAAGCAGAGTACAAGCTGAGTAGTGCTGTCAACCACATTTGGCTGTAAATTCAGATGGGATCTGTCCTTCTCAATGAGAGTTGCTCAGGGTGTAAGTGACAGTCTTCAAAGAGGCATTGTCTTATTTCTTAATATCCAGAGTTATAGCAATAGTGAATTATAATAGAAAGCAACAATAGAAATTGCTAATATTCATTGAGCACTTACTATGTGCTGGGCAGTGGTTTATGTAATTTACATATATTAATTTATTCAATGTTGTTAACAATTGCAAGACAGGTACTAGAATAATCTCATTTTACAGATAAAAAAATATAATGGGAACAAGGAGATTTCTTAACTTGCCCAAAACTGATATGGTTTCTAAGTGATGAAACTGGAATCTAAAACCAGGAGGTCTACTTCTAAGGCCTTATTCTCAAACACTCTTAAGAAGCTAAATAGCTTTTATGAGGTAGCAGCAGGGCACTATGCTTGTGTTTAAACACTCTCTGGCTCTCAGGAAGAGCTGTTTCTTAAAAGGTCTCACTAAAAAATGAAAAAAAAAAACTTGTCACCATGTGTCAAAGTTCTGAAAAGCAGGGGTATATTAAAACATAAAATATATTATTGGGGGTATAGCTCAGTGACACAAGTACCTGCCTGGCAAGGATGAGGTCATAGTTTGGTCCCAGGTACAATAAATAAATAAATAATATCATAGAACTGATAAAATAGATAAAACTTTGACTGAAGTGGGAAGTACTTTAAAAATAGCTTCATAAGGCTGGAAAGTGTGCCAATAGGAGGTTAGCAAATATATGCGAGATTTTTGTCTCTATCTCCTCAGATTTTGTGAGACCAGGGGAAGTATATTTCTTAAGAGAATAGAATTGCCTACTCTGGGGAGACTCAGGCTCTTACTCTCAACTGTGAACTGCAGGGATGAGTTAGACTGCTGATGCACTCTTTGCCAATTCAAATGGTGTGAATCTCATCCTGGGTGATGATAAAGCAAAAGGTCTAAAGGTAGAAGATGCTGGTCCCACTACTCGCCACCTGAAAGGCTGTCAGAGATTTGGTTCTCGGGGAAGAAGACTCCAAGACTCAGAGCTGAGTATGCAGGTGGTTTATCGGGGAATAACATAGGGGAGCTGAGCAAAGTAGAGATAAGAAGAGTGAGCATTTGAACTGTGGATATAATTGCAAAAAATATTTCAGTCAGTTTTATGGGGGAAATTTTGAAACTGAGGTGACCATTTAAAAAAGTTCTGCCTGATTTAATGGACTTTTAGCCAAGACAGAGTCTCAGGGATGGGAATTACCCTCTGTCCAGAAACAACTAGAGAGACAGATAATACATGGAAAAACAGTTTTCAAGACACCGGACATCAATCAAGGGAAGCTGGCTCTTCCAATGAGAAGAGAAATAAGCAGTGAGTTTTCTGCATTAGTTTTTGTCTTCAGAGAGTTTTCAAGTCATGGTTCAGGGACTGTAAACTAAGGTGGAGTCCAGTGGACATTTGAGTTGAGATGGAATTGAGAATCTTGGGAGGTTATGGTGAGTATAGCCCACATGGCAACATAGGAGACAGTAACTGCAGAGAAGCAACTTTGGGTGTCTGTGGATGGCTCATAACACAGGGAACTGACTGCACAGAGTAAAATAATTATACAAGATGAATAGAGGCAACACTGCTGGCACAAACTCAGATCTGGGATTATTCATTTTTCCTCCCACTCAGTGAGGGACATTAGGTGCAGTACCCAGAGGGGCCTTGGCTCAGTGTGGGGAAATCCCTAGGTTAAGTGTGGCTCTGGTCCCATTTGAAAAGCAAGATTTAAAAGAACCAAGCTTTCCCCAGGGAATTTAATTTCAGCTAGGAGCAAAACTCAAGAATAAAGAAACACAAACGTGTCCAGTACACAAAAAGGTAAAACGTACACTGCCTGGCATCAAGTAAAAAATGGCAAAGAACTCAGAGAGGCAGAATATTTCAATCCATACAAATAGAATGATAGAATCCATCAAGCCTAACCTAGAATTGACACAGAGGATGGAAGTAGAAAATACGAACATTAAAATGGCTCTGGCAACTGTACCAAAGTTATTTTAAAAGGTAATTAGAAACAAGGAAGACATAAAAACACCCAACTCAAACCTGCAGTGATGAAAAAAACAGCATGTGTGAGATGAACAATAACTAGATGAGGTTAATAAAAGAGTTGATATTGCCAAAGAAAAGATTAGTGAACCTGATGATACAGTAGTAAAAAGTCTCAAAAATGAAACTCAGAGAGAGAAAGCAATTTTAAAAGTGAAAATAATATCAGGGAGTTGTGGGATGACTATAACTGGCCAAATGTACGTGTCATTGGAGTCTCCAAAAGAGTGAAGTAGAAAATGGAGAATACTTGAAGATATAATGCTTTGAAAATGCCTAAACTTAGCACAATCCAAGAAGCTCAATGAACCTCAAAAGCAAGAAAAAGAAGGAAAGCCACACCAAGGTACCTTGTAATCAATTTGATAAAACCAATGATGAAAAGAAAAATCTTACGAGCAGCCAGAGAAAAGACACAGCATGGAGCAAAGATACAAATGACGATAGATTTTATTTGTTTATTTGTTTGTTTATTTACTTTTTGGTTCTCTTCAGATGGGCTCTCATTTTGAAGTGTAGGCTGGCCTTGAATTCACTATGTGGTTGACCAGGTTGACCTCAAACTTTTGTTGATCCTCCTGTCTCAGCATTCTGAGTGCTGGGATTATAGGCATGTGCCACCTCACCCAATTGAAAATATATTTTAGATCAGAAACAAAGCAACCCCAGGAGACAGTGGAGTGATATACCGAAAGAATTGAAAGCAAGAATTGGTTATGTAGAATTTGATATGTACAGTGAACATAATTTTAAAACATAAACTACAAAATAATTTTCCAGCCATAAAGAATGAATTAACATCATATGTAGAAAAATAGATGGATCTTGAGATATAAGGTTAAGTGAAACAAAATAGATACAGAAAGTTAAATATTGCATGGTTTCTCTTGCATGAGAATTCCAAAATGGTAAAATACAGAGTTTTTGGAGATGGGGGAGGTTATTAGGGGCAAAGGGGAGGTTGATTGGTAGGAATAAATGGAACTAAAATGATAAAGTTTGGTATATATGTGCCAATGTCTCCAAATGAATGTAAGTATTATGTATTACATATCAATAAAAAGGGGTAAAATAAAGAATCCAGCAGGTACGGACTACAAGAAATGTTAATGCAAGTTCTTCAAGCAGGAGAGAAATAACACTAGATGAAAATCTGGGGCAATCCACTCAGGATCCCTCCTTTTCTCTATTCCTTCTCTCCAATAAATTTTAGTACTTGTAACCTCCTTTGCTCTTTATAATTCATTTTTCAACTTCAGGAAACATAAATTTGGTATGTCTGACGTCTAGCATTTCCCCTATATCACTCAGAGACTGGGAGGGTGCCTGATAAAGACTGATGTTCAGCTGAGGTGGTGATACACACCTGTAATCCCACTACTCAGGAGGCTGAAGCAGGAGGATTGCAAAGATGGCCTGGGCTACATAGTGAGCCCAAAGCCAGCCTGAACTATATAGCAACACCCTGTTTAAAAAAAAAAAATGGGCGTTCTTTTTTGGAATGAGTGACCTTATGCATAAATCCATCAATTGCTTTCCTAGTTATGTACTACAGACATACATAGCAATAAATTTAAAAATTTTTTAAAAATTAAGAAAAATAAAATCTGAATGTGCACACAATAAAAGAAATGTACTAGAAATGCAAATTACATGAATACATATATGCAATATTTTTTCTACTATCTAAAGTTTAAAAAAAAAACCAATCGACTAATGCAGGAATGATAAGAATGTATGGTGGGATGTACAGGTGTAGTAGTAAAAAATGGGTTGTTTAAATAATTTATTATTACTTTTTTTTTTTTTTTTTGCAGCACCAGGGATTGAACTCACAACCTCGTGCCTGTCAGACAGGCGCTTAAGTCACTGAGCCAAACCCTTAGCCCTGGTTTTTTGAGGCAGGGTCGCACTGTGTAGCTCAGGCTGGCCTTGCACTCGCGTTGTAGCCCAAGCCGGCCTCGAACTCACAACGCTCCGCCTACCTCAGCCCCCCCAGTGCTGGGATTAAAGGTGTGCGCGACCACGCCCGGCTATTGTTTAAATAATTTATACGCAATGCGATTATTAATATGGTTAGGTTTAAATCTATTATCTTGCTATTTGATTTTCGTTTGTTCTTTCTGGTTTTTTTTTTTTTTCCTTTCACTTTTTTTTTACCTTCCACTAGGTTACCTTGATACTGTAGTTAATTTTTACTTTAGCAGACAAGAGATGAGAAACAAGTGAAGAGATCTCTATAGTTGCCATGCTTTATAATGAGAGAATCCTGGGAAACACACAAAAGGAAACTATCATTCAGCATAAGGTTCAAGATTGGCGAACCTATGGCGCATCTGCTGCAGCGGGCTGTTTGCATCATTGAAAGTTCTAAAAGGTTCACCATCCTTGGGTTAATGGCTGGATAAACGCCTTTTACATTTCATTTTTTCTATGCAGTTATGCTACTAATCAACACTCAGCACAGATTAACAGAATGTCCTATTCTGGGTTAGGTGGGCCCTAATTTAAGTATCTCATAACTTTTTCTGAAGAAATCACATTCACGAAATGAAAGTATCAAACCAGGAGTTTATTATGCATAATCACACATCTTAACACATTGCACTTTCATTATTTAACAATCTGGGAGCAGGAAGCCGGGGTGCACCCAGGCAAGAGACTATGTAAGAAACAAGCATCGTATTGTGTCTGCATATTTCAGTAATGCTACTGCAAGGGGATACAAAACCAGGCTTTAGATTCCAGAATAAAAGAGAATTTTTTCCCCCCTTCTCATTTTTTTTCCCCTCGGCGCTGCCGGAAATAGCGATTGTAGGCAGCGTTGTATCCATAAAGCATGGCGTACTGCTCACAGAGCTTGTAGTCATCACAGGCTTCCCGATTGAGCTCGTAGGCAGGCTTGCTGCGTTCTCGGACCCTAGAAAGTGGAAAGAGAAGCCAACATTGAGTAACATAAAAAGAATGGAGAGGGGGAAAAAAAAAAGTCTTAAGGAAGTACTGAAGAGAGTCCTTCCTGCCAACCTCAAAGGATATTTGAAGAACAGGTAGGGAAGGCAGACGCAATTTTTTGTTTGTTTTTAATGAAAGCAGATTTCTTTTTCTGTATCCTTTCCTTCCTCCTTTCCTGTGTTTTCTGAGTCTTTGGTTAGAGTTTTCTAAATATTCAGTTGCTTTCTGTGCCCTGTTTTGAAATTCTTTCATGTTAAGACACAGTTGGAAACTATCTATGATGAAACCTGTTTCTCAGTCCATTCGGATCTGTGACTCTACACTAGGAGAAAACCCTACCACCAACCCAATGTCAAGTTCTGCGACTCACCTCTCTTGGACTATAGCTCGCCATCTCTGCTGTGGGGTCATAAAGGTGTTAGCATTTCTTCTGTTAATGAAGGGATCTTAAAACAGAAAACAAGTCAGTGCAATTTTAGGTAAACAGCAGCTAAAAACACGTCAGTGAATATTGCCCTGTGCAAATGTACTTAAAAGCTCATTAATTTGCTGTATTTTGTGTCACCAGAGACAGGCAAAAATCAAAGAGCAAGATAAAGCAGGTTTTTAAATTTGCCTGTGGAAAAAGAAATGAATAACCTGTTTCTGCGTCTTAGGGGCACGTCACTGGGCCACAGCATGCTTTGTTTGTTTTTGTCTTTGGGCAGTGGCTTAGCTTTTCTCAGTTTTAGTCATTCCTACTCAGCCCGTTTTAGTTTACTTGAGAAATTTTCTCTGTCTTTAGAACTTATAAAACGTAATTTAGATTCCTAGTACATGAGCAATTTTAACACTGCAAAGATAATCTACATATTAAAAACAAGCATGCTATGCTATTTCTAGCTGTCCTTGATCTTGGTAAACCTAGATGCTCCACAGTTTTCCATGTGCCCATGCCTGTGGTCTCCCAGCTCACTTGGCCTCTCTTTCTGGTCTTCGCCACGTGTGATTACTCCTCCTTTTACAATTTATGAGGCTGTGGTGTGGTGCCAGCTTCAGATTTCCGAGTGAGATTTTATGGCTCCCCAGCATGTTGAAGGTATTTTAAATGGCATATTATACTGCTGCAAGCTTTAAACAGTGCTCATTTGGTGATTTTTACTTTGACTTTAGTTTTCCAAACACAGGCCCTCTCTGTTACATGTTTTGCCGCTTTATTTATTTTAAAATAGGGAAAGCTTCTTCAATGCCAGAAATTGAAATAAGGAAGTCAAATATTCACTTACTAATTTCATAGGATTCCATGCTTTCATGAGACTCTGGAATTAAAAAGACAAAGATGGATTATGTAGTTTTTTTTTTTTTTTTTTCTTTTTCCGTACACTGCTAGAGTCTAAATACAGGGATGGAAAGAGAGGGAAAGGGTCAAAATGTGAAGAACGTGTAACAATCAGATTATTGTGTATTTCCGGCATTTAGGACTTAGAAGTTTTTCTGTAGATTTCTCTATGCTTATTTATCTTACGTTGAAGGAGGTAGTGACAAATCTTGGCTAAAGTTTCCCAATGTCTAGAAGATCTTCACACAAGTACAATCCAACATTTTAAGTGCTGCACAGAAATCTCCAGGGAGTCTTTTTTGATTATTTGGGGCCTGCTTGTGAATAAGGTCAAGGAAGGTATGGTGGGTACAGAAATAGATAGGCCTTTCTAGGTAGAGGGTTCCAGCACTTGGCCAGGCTGGACCAGGATCGGTTCCTAAGAGGGTTTCCAAAGCCTGTTAAGAATTCATATTAAATTGGCAGCCACAGAAACCACTGTCTCCAGCTGACTGCTCCTTGGGCACAAGATCAGCACAGAGAGGGCGTCAAAGCAGGACCTCTCCCTTCTATCACTCTCCTGAGCACAGCAGTTACATTTGAGACTAAGAGGCCCACATATGGGAGCAAGTGAGTTTGCTCGAAAAGTTGGAAAGGAGATGACAAAGTCAGGTCCTCTTGTACAGAGAATTTGTGACTAATTTCAAGAGTGAGAAACATAAAATTTAGGGTTGTTGATGCAATTTAGGTTTAAAAGCAGCTAAAATATCTAGATAATGGAAGTATAAAGGCAGAATCATAGAAATAATTTAGTTTCAGATTTTCTTTTATAAAATTTTAACAAACACAGATTTAACAAAACATAGAAGCCATAGATCATTTTTCTGACAATCAAAGTTATGTAATTGAATTCTGAGATGCTTCAAAATAAAACTTCTGAAATTCTTTAAAAGAAAACGTCATTTTAAAATTAATTCACTGAAATAATTTATGACATTATCCTGTCCCCAGAAAGAATTCTACTTAATACTTCCCATGACAACTTAAAAGTTTTTCTTAAAAGTAAGTGATTAAGCAAGTATTTTTAATCCACAGATGCCAAGTCTAAATAAATATCCAAGTCTAAATAAATATCCTTATAACTAAGTGCAGGGCTGGAAATTTGGTGTCTTCATCCGGAAATAGCTGTTTCTAAGTGTACAAGGACTCGCCTGTTAAATTGCAAACACCTAGATATTTAGAACATAGAATAGACTGGGAAAAATTAAATTCATACACTCTGAGATTCTAACAGAGAAAGGAGGAAGAGGGAGAGGAAAAGCAGAAGTGAATGGAAGCTAGAGGTAGAAAAGGAAAACCAGAGCGAGGGATGTTGGAGTGAAAGGTTTCTCACCGTAGCACAGAGTCAGCACAGCTAAGGCAGCCAGGATGGTGAGAAGGAGCAGGCTCCTCATGGTGGCTTGGGGGTCCCGGGGGTGGTCTTGTGTTTTGGCAGGCAGCAGTAGGGAGAGGCTCCTACAGGCTGTTAGGGAAAGGCTGAGTTTTTATAAGAACCAGAGCAGCTGCAAGGGGAGGAACCAGTGGGAGGGGGCTGGAAAAGGTGGGGACCGGTTGGCACCAAACGAGCACTGGGACTTTTCCCAAATATTCATTCCTTCCAGCTATTATCTACTCTGAGTGGGCAGATTTCCCTCACCCCTGACCATGCTACATCAGGATGTTGC
Organism: Dasyprocta punctata; assembly: GCA_004363535.1. Taxonomy (NCBI): domain Eukaryota; kingdom Metazoa; phylum Chordata; class Mammalia; order Rodentia; family Dasyproctidae; genus Dasyprocta; species Dasyprocta punctata. The sequence goes on along the minus strand of RJWM01008147.1, from coordinate 62,272 downwards.
CTGGGTACAGAAGTTGTGGCCACCCTGTATTCGGGCCAGAGCTGGGCAAAAGTCCACAGAAAGAGGAGGTGCCATCAGCATAGGTTTGCCTTACTAATTGCTTCCTTGCTCTCACCTCCTGGCCTTGCGCAAGGGCCTTTTGGGTTTGATCCACAGGCAGAGCCATAATGTTCTGTTTGCTGCCCTGCTGGATGGAGCAGAGGTCTTGGGGGAGAAAATTCCACGCTTCCAGTGCTGGTCACAATGTAGACATCTCTGCAGTGGGGTTGAACTGTCAGTCATAAACTAATAAAGCATTTGTCTGGTGATGAACATCTTCTGCAAAAATTTTCCCCAGTGCTCAGCAGGGTAGGGCTGTCCCATGGCCCCATCAGTCCTATTCCCTTAGCTAGCCTCCTTGTAAATTGCTCATCCAGTTTTGTGACATGAGTCCAGACCTATGCCCTGGTGCTTTGTCAGGCTGATGTCACTGAAGGAGAAAGGCAGCAAGAAGAGGGTACTCTCATGCTCTGAAGGTTTTGTCTTGCTAATTCACAAATTCAATAGGCTTTCAGTGAGTGGCAGATGAGATGCCAGGTGCTGTGCTAGGTCCTGTGTGGGTGATGCAGACAACACCCTTCCCTGAGGAGTGAGTGATAGCTCCGACTGTGCCCTTGGCTCCTCAGCTGTAACGTATCCTCACGCACAGGTTTTCAGAAACTTGCATTTTCACTATACCCTGAGGCCCCAGAGAGCTGTTTCTTTTTCAAAAGGAGGAATTCAACTTGGTACCTCTGGTTGCCTATAAAGATCACCCGCTCTTCTTGGACAGTCAGAAAACCGATTCTAGCACATGCAGCTCTGTTGTTTGGGAACCCAAGAGTCTTTCCAGACAAACAGACTTGATTCCCAATGTAAGCAGCAGATTGCAGAGAAGCTACAATCTTGGCACTTTTGACTCCTGGGTAGATCAGTCCAGGGCCTGGGCTATGGGTTGGTGGGCTTTCCATTCCCTGCCTTTTTTTTTTGTTTTTTTTTTTAAAGACAAGAATCTTGCTATGTAGTTCAGGCTGGCCTTGAGCTCACTCTGTGGCTCAGACTGGCCTCGAACTTGCAGCAATCCTCCTGCCTCAGTCTCTCCAGTGCTGGGATTACAGATGTGTGCCATCACGCCTGGCTATACTTTCCATTTCTGATTCACTTTAGGGAACCGTGGTGCACGTCTAGGTGGACAGAGTTCAATGGTGCCTTTGTTTTGTCTGATTGGAATAGAATTTCCTTTCTTCTTTCTGCCCTGTGAAGAGCAGTATTTTACAAATCCTGAAGGATTCTTTATTAAAATGATCTCAATTGTAATCTAGAAGATTCTCTGTGATAAAACTTTTAAGAAGACCTTAGAAGAGGGCAATGTGTGTTTATTCCTGGCAAACTCAACCATCATAATTTCCAGTAAGATTGGTGTTTGTTTCTCTCTTTAAATCATAAACACTTAGAGCTGTTTCTGTGTCCCTTTTCCAAGATACATCACCCAAATTATTACATTATCAATAAGCAATTTAAAAGGCAAGAGGAGCCAGTTTACTACATTGCATGATTCAGGAGGAGCTAACTAACCATAAATAAGCATTATATATGGAATTAGTTTAGTTAATATAATCCAAGGTCAGTTTCAATGTTTCACCCTTAAAATGAGTAGGTTACTCACATCCCTATCTTCTTCCAGAATTAAAGATAGTATCTTTCTTTTTCCAGGTGTAAACATGTGATTTCTTAAAAATTGGATTTTAATTAAAGCATGATTATTTTACACATTTATGGGTTACAACGTGATCCATCAGTGCACATATACAATCAGATTGGTGTATCTGGTGAGTTCATCATTTCATGCACATTAGTTGAGTCTTTTCTGACCAGGTTTCAGATTTCGCTTCAGTCTGAAGTTCACATAACTGTTCCCTCAACCTTCTGACATCATGATTGTTAGTTCTTCACAATCTCTGAAATCACATTTTTTCTAAATTAAGCTTTTCATCTTTTATCACAAGTTATTTTGTTACTACTTTCACTGAATACCCTAAGCTTATCACTCGTTTCTCCCCCGCTCCAATCTGTCTGTCTGTCTGTCTGTCTCTCTCTTTCCCTCTAAGTATTGGGGATTAAACCCAAGGTCTTTGTACTGATCTACATCCCAAGACCTTTGAAAAAAAATTTTAAAAAAGCACAATGAAAAACTTTTTGAGACAGAGTCTTAGTAGGCTGGGCTTGAATCTGCTATGTTGTTTCTTTGCAATACTGGGAATCATACCCAGGGTATCACGTATGTTGAGAAAGTGCTCTATCACTAAGCTATATCTCCAGCACTAAGTCAGTTCTTTGTTTTTATAAAAAGCATTTGGATCATTTCAAGATGCAGGGATGGGCCCTATGTTGGAAAGGGCCAACACTGACTCACTGAATAAAAACAGGAGAAGAGAATGGAGCTAGAAGGAAGAGTGAGGGGGAGAAATGAAAAGAGACTTGCAGATTTGGTTTGCTGGGAAAATTTTAGGTACAGTTTGAATCACAGAGAGAAAAACTTTGAGATAGCTTTAAGATGTTAGACATTGAAAGTGATATATAAGAAAAGACAAATAAGAGCTATGTTGGTTATGACTAAGACTAAGATTATAAAACATTGTTTGAAAATTACCACGAAATATTAGAATTTAAAAAAATTGATTTTGGCTGCCAGTTTGCATTTTCTTAATTAGGAAATGCTGTGAAGATTAGACTACATAAAAATGCTCCAGCCTGTATTAGGATTTAGGATAATTATGAAAGATATTAACAAAGCAAGCTACCCTTAACTACAGAAAAGTGTTATTCATTGGAGAGGATAATTGAGGACACTACCAGGGTGATAGCAAAATTGTCAGACAGTGACATGATTGCTAGCTTTTCAAATTTTGTAGCAATGTCCTCAAGTGAAGTTACAAAGAAATTTAAGATCTTATTCCACTCACTTTAAGGGAGGAAAACAGAAACATGACCACATTTGCCAATGCCAAAAGTAACCTTATTCATCTGTTTTAGTCATCCATCCATCCATCCATCCATCCATCCATCCATCCATCCAACATATCAAGCATCTACTACTATGTGACAATTGCAAGTTGCAAATACAATGGAGAGAAATATGGATATAGATTCTACCCTTACTCATTATGTGTGCTCTTAAAATGCAGATTTAATTAGTGGCACCTTTTATTTGAAAATTGGTTTAGGCAGCCAGCCAGCCTTAGAGAAGACCAAGTGGTGTGCTTTCTCACTGGACTCATCTTTCCTGTGGACACTCGGGGAACATCTTTGCTTTTACAGAACTGAGAAAAGCATTGATAACGAGCTCAGATTATTCTGAATACAGGCGTACAACACATAAAAGTGAAGCTTGGCAGGGCTGCTAGGAATTAATGTGGGGAGATATTTCTCAGAAAAATATATTTGCTGGAAGATATACCAAAAAATTAGCCATCCCCTTCTATATAGTGTGACTAAAAGAGTGGCACGGGAATAATTTTAATATATTTTTCTGCCAAACCTCCCTCTTCTCTCTGCCCTTGCTTATGCTTTTTCTTCCTCTTTTTTCAGAAGAGCAGGGATTTTGTTCCTTTAAGGAATTTTCCTGGCTCTGGTCTTTTTTTTTTTTTTCCTGTTCCATGAGATTCAGCTTTTTACAGAATGTTGGTTTTATGAGTTCATATTATTTTTCTACTGAGAGCACCAAAACTATAACCCTTGCCAGTAAAGGAAAAAGGCAAATGGGAAAAAGAATTACGAAGAAGAAGCCTTGAAGATAAAATCAGAAGTCACTTTCTAGGACATCAAAGAATGATGGATTGAGAGACAGAAACCTGGCCAGCTTCATGGGGCAGTGTGATATCTTAGGCTTATTCTTTGAAGGAAAACTACTTGAACAGATTTTGTATATCCAGTTTCTTAATTCACATAGATCCCCAGGCACAGAATACCTCATTCCCTTTCTTAATTTGTCTTAGTCAAAGTAAGTAAACATAAAGGTTTGGCAAAGTCAGATGCAAACCCTTTTCTCTTTGGCAGTAAGGTTCAGGGAAAGTTAAGGGACTAGAACTCCTGGTTGGGAACAGCTGGGATTTGTATTTTTTCCTACACAGATTATTTCATTCACCCTTTTTCTTCTTATTAAAACCTTCAGTTTTTTGTTGGTTTTTGTTTTTTGTAAGATGGTGCTACATTAGGATAATGTCATAGTAAGGCCCACGTCTTAAAGGCTTGGTCCTTGGGGTGATGCCATTGGGAGAAGGTGGAGCCTTTTAGAGATGGGCCTGTGGCAGATCCTTAGGTCATGGAGTTTGTGCCCTTGGAGGGGACAGTGGGACCCCTGCCATTTCTCTATCTCTTTGTTTCCTGGCTTGTGATATGAGTGCTTTCAGTCAACCACACATTCCCACCATAGTGTTTGGCCTTGCCACAAGCACAAAGCGTCAGGCACTAGACCCTCCAAAACTTGAGCCATAATAGACCTTTTCTCTTTGTAAGGGTTTATCATCTTGGGTATTTTGCTATAGTGATGGGAAACCGACTAGATAGCAAGTATCAAATAAGAATTATGCAAATACCGACTAGTATTATTGTGTGTTAAGTGCTTGCTATATCCTATTTACTCTGATAATCACTTTTTATCCATTGGGTTGTTTACTCCTTATAGTAATCCTGTACCTCAGTGTGACTACCCATACCTTAGATATAAGAAAATGAAGACTCAAAGAGGTTCGATAGTTTATCCACAGTCACACAGAAGCTAAATGGCAAAGGCAGGATTCAAACATAGTGATGTTTGATGTCAAAGAGCACGGCTGTAATCACTGCTACCCCAAGGTTCTGCCATCTGCTTTAGTAATTCTGTGACTGTGTGCACAGGGTTCTTTGAGGTCCCAGTTTCAGGAATAATGATACCATTGTACAAAGATCCACATTTTTTTTTTTTTTTTTTTTTTGGTGGCACCAGAGATTGAACTCACAACCTCACACCTGTCAGGCAGGCGCTTAAGCCGCTGAACCAAACTCCCGGCTCAGATCCACATATTTAAAATGATAATTTCTTCAACATCCTTTAAAACAGAACAATAGAAATCAAAGGTTTACTTATATATTGCCAGTTAAGCCAGTAAGTCAAATGACTTGTAAACACAGAGAAAAGTTTGAATCTGGCATCCTGAGTCCCCCATTTCTCTATCCAGTATTCTGCACACTATTCTGTCTTCCAAAATGTGCTTGAGCTCAAATATGTAACTTTCCAAAGACCTTTCAGCTTCAGGAATCACCAAGTTTCATCCCAGCCTATGAGCTCATGTTTTCTGAGTATTATTTAACACAAATTCTCGACTGGTATATTAAGGATGTCATCTCCCAGTGCCTATAAAGCCAATTTCTGCAGTTTTGAGATGTCCAGTAAAAATCGAAATCTAGGCTTACTTTATAAAATGCCCCTTCAACTCAAAGCAAAGCAAAGAGCAGATTCTGCCACCAGTCTTGGTTACTTATCAGATGCTAGCCGTTTTTTTTTTTTTTTTTTTTTTTGCTGAAGATGAAGTCTGGGGAATTTCTCTCATGGTACTTGGTCCCAGCTGGATAGGAAGATATATTTTATATCTGTTTTACTGTCATCCCACATTTTACCACTTCCTTATAGTCTCCTGTCAATATTCAAATTCACTGAGATAAAAATTGCCTTCCTATACTCTAGCAAGTTACACCACCAAGGAATGGAGCCAAGTAACCTGCAAGAATTGAAAGAGATATTGATGACTGGTAGGAGCTGAAGTCTTAAAAGTGGGATAGGTAAGGAGCAAGACAGGAGAAGAGGGATGTGATGTTTCTGTGAGTGAGCTGGAGGCAGAGTGGGAGTATATTTGCCGTCTGTGAAGACAGGAAGGAAAGGGAGAGGATGAGAGCTTTGTTTGCAGATCACAGCACACAGAATTTGAGATCACAGATGTAAGTTGTAAGAAGTTTTTCTTAGAGAAGGTAGAAATAACACTTTAAACAACAGTGAAGGAAATTTAGGAAAATACAATAATTGTAAAGCACTAATTATTAAAAGAAGTTAAAATAGTTAGTGACTTCTAAAATGAGAGGTGAAACTACATTCTTCTTTGGAATCCTTCAGCCATAAGTGTGTATCTCAATGGAACTTCTGTTTTGTCCAAGGGTAATTCTTTAAATAAAAATGCAAGTTTTCCTTAAAATGATTTTAACTTTAACTGATAGGTGAACTGGATGAAAATCTTGTGGCTCTGCAAGTCATATCTACCGAATTCTTCTTGTTATCCAGCCTGAATTCATGTCACCTGTCACTTAATTACTCTTGGAAACCAAAATAAAAACTAGGAGAGTGAGTATCCCCTAGCTTCACTCCATCTTGGCATTCTCTTCATACTTTTGGGACCTTCTGCAAAAAACAGTCAGTGCTTAAACTGGATTGGACTTTGGAAAATAGGGTCCATAAAATTGTGAATACCCTGATGGCCAAGGGAAGTGGATTTTGAACAAGAAAGTCTGGGAATAGATTTTGGCTTCTTCACTTACTTGTTGCGTGATATTCAACAAGTTATTTAAACTCCTGAGCCTCGTATTTCTCAGTGATACAATTGCGGGGGATACCCTTTCTACTCTAGCTCTGGGTATGAAACTCAGGTCCTAATGCACACTTAGGCAAATACTCTCTCACTGAGTTATATCCCCAGGCACAATTAGGGATTATAAAAACCAATTTAGAAGACTGCTGGATTGATTAAATAAGACAGTACCTGTCGATTTCCCAGCTTAATGACTGGCATGTAACACTGCAGAACACACACACACATACACATACGCAGACACAGTCTCCCATTTGTTGAGTGGTACTTTTGCCCTTCCCACACCCCCAGTACTTGGGTCTTATATTGCCGGTGAAGACCAAAGCTGAGGAGACATGAAAAGGCAAAAAACAAAAAGCAGGAGGGATTGAATCAGTGGTTTCTCATCCAGAGAAAACGAAATATGAAAGTGGAATCTACCACCACCACCACTCCATGGCCATGTAGGTGTTGAGCAAGTTGTTTATGTTTTTAAACAAAAGAATTGGAAAGAACCCTAACCCTTGCAGTTTTGTGCTTCTAAATGACTTCACCCTTGAAATGGATAAACAAGATAGAGAAATTATTATTTAAGCCAGAGTCTGAAGGAACACTCTGTTCTTAATGCACTTTTGCAAGTGGTCCTTCCAGGCTGAGTGGTGTCTAGATGTCCACACCTAGGCCTGCAAACCACTAATGAGATGCAACGCAAAAGCTCCATTCAGATCTTGGCCTGCCAGCAAGCCCTGTCTGCTGTGACTTCCCAGTGGTAGTCAAATAACTTCATTCATTCGAGTTGGATGTCGATATGCTTTGAAGTTCCTGGAACAAGAAAAGCAATCTTTCTAGCCAGGGTTTGGCTAGTGAGAGAAAAATCTCCTTATGGAGGAGATCAAAAACTCTGCAATTCCTCTTCTTAGTTTCATCCTTTATTTATTGCAAGCTAAGCGATGCCATAAAATTGAGAAAAGGAAGTTTAGAGAGGACACGAAGGAAACATTTCCATGTTAATGTTAGGGAGGGTAAATGCAGGGCATGCCTTTGCTGATGAAGCTAAGAAGTGAACAGGCCATGAAATAAAAGTTACTTCCACATGCAATTTCTCCTTGATAGAATTGTGATGGGGGAAAAATGTAGTGAAATGGGGTCAGGCTGACCCATGGAAATATATTTTAGCCCTGCCCTCTGGTGTTTGTTTATATCTTTTTATAATTAGTGTTTGAATCTTTGTGTCCTTGCCCAGGACTCTGATTCTTCTAATTTTATCATTCTCTGTGTTTTTGTTTTTCTCACAAGCCTACATCATTTCTCTCCTGCCACTATGGAATTTTGAAAGAAACTTCTATTTTGTTGAAAGAATGAAAGGAAAGTTTTCACTGAGATACTTTCTCTTTTCTCCCATAGGGATTGCCTGTGTGGGAGCAAGCATGGGACCACAGGAAGGGAAGGCAGGGAAGATCGACTGAAGGAAACAAGATGTGATTTTATTTGTCATGCTCTGTTCCAAGACAGCATTAGGATGGCAGGTGAAATGGAGATGTCCAGGGCATGGGGTCAATGAGCTGAAGATCCAAAGTAGACGTTTGTTTATCTTGTTTCTCTACCAGACTGTGAACTCTTTGAGGTTAGCCGCTGGATTTGACTCATCTTTAAAATACAGAACAGCTTCTATTGCTGGCTGAATTAAGCCCACATCTCTCTCTTCCATGCTTCCCTAATTCTCTGATGGCCTCATGAGAGAGTGGAAAAGAGCCAGGGTTTTAGAGTCAGGAGGGAATCCTTGCCAATTCTCCTTTTTTCACTCCCTGACCTCAGTCATCTCTCTCTGCTCATTTTCTTTATCTGGAAAAATGGGGCTGATCATAGAAAGTAGCTTACAGAGTTGTAGCTGGGATGTAAGGAAGTAACTGGCACAGTGCTGGTGTTTAGTAAATATTTTATGAAAGTAGCTATTACTGCTATTTCTAATTAGCAATATAACCCTGGATATGTCATTTCTTCATTGTAATATGTGAGTGATGATTGTTTCATATATTGTTCTGAAGATGTAACAACACAAACCTTGTAAAATACCCAGCAAGTATCTGCCGCATGGAAGGTGCACATTAAATAATACTTCCCTTCCCTCTATTCCCAGTTGTCTTTCCCATCTTTTTCTCTATTTCTTTTCATGCCACTTGTCCTCCAGGCAAATGACTTGTAACCCAAGAGGCTCCTCAGTGTTGTCCAGTTCTGCTTATTTTGTATTTCTTTTTTCTGCTTTCCTATCTTTGGCTATACCAACGTTAGCCTCTTTTAAAGCTCAGATCAAATAATACCTGCTACATGATGCAGTTTATTAATGAAGCTTCTCCACTGGATGCTCTTTCTCCTTCCCTGAAAACTCCCTTGGCCCTGTTTTCTGTCTGCACTAGCACCTGCTTTCTTTTTCTGAATTACAAGCATTTCTGCTTTCTATTTCACTGCTTAACCTCTTCCCAGGTAGTGATGCTATCTATGATCACTTATCTTCTTTTCTTTCTTCTCCCCATACACATTCATGCACTAGACTGACTCTTTATTTAGGAAACTGTCATCTACCGAATTTGTTCTTGCCTAAAGAAGAAATAATTCTTTGACTGAGTTTGCACATTGGCTTAAATGCCTCTTGTGAGTTTCCACAGTAACCCTCTGACATTTTCTCAAAGGTCTTATGTGATTTCATGGGAGGATACCAACCTTGCCTGCTTACATGCCTGCATTCTAAGTTGGGTTTTTAAGCTCTTCAGGGGAACCCAGGGGCTGTGTTTCTTTCATCTTTGTGCCCCTCATCCTTCTCACTTCCCTACCGCGTGGTAAGTGCTCATTTATGTTTCTTGAACTGAGCACCTAGTGCGGTGCTTGAATCCACAAAAGCTCGATGAAGTTGCCTTTAACAATCTATTACAGCAGTTGCACAACTTTAATGAAAAATTTCCTTCCCTTTAATTCAACTAGACATTCAATTTTTTGTGTGTGAATATAGGAAATGGCTCTAATTAGAAATACTAAATACTGTAAGTATAGTATACTCAAATAAGGGAAAATGCTATTTCACTCATCTTTTCTACTTTTGGCTTATGTAGAAAACCAATTGATAAATTAAATGGTCATCCTTTTAAATGACATAACAATATTCTCAAAAAGTTTCCAGATGAAATTATAATGTATAGTCTTTCTTTAAGAAAAACCTTAGTGAAACATTTCAAATAGCAAGAATTTCTCTAGAGGGGTAAAATGAAAAGGGTCAATTACTATGTTTGGAATATACATTCTTTTTCAGTTTTTTTTATATCAAGTTTAGTTTAGTTTTGTTTTGCTTTGTTTCGTGACAGGGTCACACTGTGTAGCATAGGCTAGCCTTGAACTCAAAGCAATCCTCCTGCCTCAGCCTCCTAAGGGCTGAGATTACAGGTGTGTGTCACCACATCTGGTTTTATACATGGATTTTTACAGCTTTGTTTACTGCAGTGGAGTTCTGTATGTCATATGTGGTTGCATAGAGAAACTGACTCCATGTGTGGTAACTAAAGTCTGCAAATTATACATGTAAGTTCAATGGAAAGAAAAGAAAGAATATATGAAAGGTTGTCAAAAGGCAGAGTTAATTTAATTCATCACTTTCCCAGCACATTAATACAAATAATTAATGTTTATTAAGAAGTGTTTCATTTCTAGTGCTTTTCTAGAACATCCAAACCAGCATCTTGTCTATGCCAAATAGCTTAAAACAAAGCCTGACTTTTAGGTTGAAAAGGCAAGAATAATATGAAGGTAATATCTATAAGTAGCACACAAAAAGTTAATGCATGAAAAAAGGATATAGCTCTCCCAGTGTCTCCCTTCTGTGCATTGGCGAATTTTGTACATTCATGGAACATTTATTCAATAGCTGGAAGGTAGAAAATTTTGTATCATTTTCCCTTTTCCAAGCAGCTGTGCCGTGCTTGTTGGAATAGGTTTCAGGGTTTCCTTTGCATCCTTAGGTGATGATGCCACATGAACTTTCTCACAAAGTCAGCAGCCAGAGCTGGAGGACTTCTGAGGATACATATTTTGAAGCCAAATGTTCTTGAGATCAAGTAGGAACTCAGACACAGATATTGGCTGTTCTCTATACAGTGGAGTCTTGAGAAAAGCAGTATTTAAATGCTTGATACTTTGCTGCCAGAGGTAAATCACAAGGACAATGATGCAAAACTAAAAATGTTCCTGGAACAGCTGGAGGTCACTTTTGACCTTAGTTAGCCCAATGACTTGACTTGGATTTCTCAGATCCCACATTCGATGTTTGTATTGTGCTTTGTGCTGGGCCTCACCCCCGGAGGGTCAGGCACAGTTCATCTGGCTGGGAGTTTTCCTGTGCAGACTTAAAGATAAGTAAAAAGCCTGACTCACTCCTCATATTGCCAGTGTGTTTTGTGTTGCACAAAAAGAAAGCAGCAGTACAGGCTGCCCTGAGCAGGTTTGGCAAGGCTGCCTTGCAGAAATGGTTTCCATATGGAGTAAGATGAGATGAGTTGCTGAGGAACAGGGCAGTTAAAGAATCCTGAGGCATGTTGAAAGTCCTGAAATAAACATCAAGAAATCAAAAGATGTGAAAGTATTTCACTGATTCTCTAAATAAATTTATATGGGTCTTGGCATAAGACCTACTCTTTAAACTATGTAGGTCTCAAATGATGTTTTAATGAAAAAAATTTCCACTAAAAGTATGCGCCAATATTTTAAAGATAAAGCAAGCATAGAAGCAGGCAATTATTATTATCCTTTTATCAAATATGAGTATCTTTAATGAAAATTAGGAATGAAAAGTACTCAAGCAAACTGAAGCAATCTGTACTTTTGGTCTCTTAGAGGCCATTAGTCCTAGATTTCTAAAATTCACATGTGTATGCAAATATAAAACAAAGTGTTATGCTGATATAAAGAATATAATTTATTTTTTATACAGTTCTTACAGGAAAATGGAGGCTCAGAGCGATTGTCTGACGTTGTGCAAAGGGACACAACAGGCTTTCATTCTGAGGCTTTTCCTGACTTCTAATCAGTTATCTCTGTGTGTTTATATAAATGTGTATACATCATTTGTAGAAGATTATATGCTATTTAAATTAGGTTATAGATATCTAGAGAGTGAAGACTATGTTTGACTTATATCTGTATTCCAAGGTAGCCTTGCTTAACAAATAGTGAGCACTTAATTATTTGCTAAATTGAATTTACAAGTGTAAGTTAACACATCAGTGATGGGCAATTTCTGTGCATAATAATGATATTTTATTCCTTTGCTCACTCACAAACTACATATAAAGTACATATTTTATGCTAGATACTGTGTTATAGTTCGTATCTTTTCATGAGAAAGTTACATTTTAAGATCTGAGAAAGTATTTATTGATTGTGTAAAAAGTGTTATACTGTAGAAATGGAGTATGTTTTACATTGGAAAAAACAGCAAGATAATACAAAAATAAGAGCATGATAAACATGAATCTAGTAACGTTTCAATATGTGTGTCTTTAGCCTTATAAACTGCAAGCGAATCAAACAATGTTACCCAGTTTAGAATAAAGAAATTCTCAAATTAGATATTTTAAGATGTTTTCCTTTGAAACTCAGAAACTGCACACCAAATGACAAATGTGTTATTTTTCTACCACATTTTCAAAATATTTGATACATGACACAAAAGAATAATAACATAATAACGAATAACAATAATTATGATACATGGTATCATATAGCATACATTTTCTGATCAAAATGCAATAAAATTCAAAGTTAATGCCTTAGCACTAGATAAAAAAATACCAAGCATTTTGAAATTAAGTATTATTAAATAATTGCTAGGATAATGTGAAATACAGGGTTAAAAAAGAGAAGGAAATAAAAAAATGCTTGGACTTTGAGATATTATTTTTAAAATCATCAGGGGTGTTGAATTACACATCTAATCCTGTCTTCTTCATGAGCTAGCGGTTTTCTATCCACAAACACCTCAATATGGTGAGTTATATCGATAGATGTTCTAATGTTAAACCATCTTTACACAACAAGAATGAATTACCTACTAATGAGATATCATTTATTTTGCTAATTTTTTTTTTTTGGTCTTTTTGAGACAGGGTCTCACTGTACAGTTTAGGCTGGCCTTGAGCTCACTTTGTAGCCCAGGCTGGTCTCGAACTCACAATGATCCTCCTACCTCAGCCTCCTGAGTGCTGGGATTGCAGGCATGCACCACCACAACCAGCATTGCTAACTTTTTTTTTGCAAAAAAATTTTTTGCTGAAATTTTGCTAATATTTGATTTAAACTTTCACATCTGAGTTTGCCAATGAGATGGGCCTCTGAATTTCCTTTATTATACTCTTCTCGTTCCAGTTTCACAGGGAAGTTACACCAGTCTTGTAGTTTGAATAGCATATTCTCCTTTTTAAAAAAAACTGTTGTACAGTTTATATGAAATAGGAATTTTTAAGTTTTAAAAATCTTTCAAGTATTATTTTTATTTTGAATTATGCATTATTTAGTATGCTTAAAATTTGCTAAACAGATAAGTTTAAAAATGTTTTGATGTTGATTGCTAGTTTTATTGCATGTTGGTAGAGAATATGGTCTCTGTGATATTTATCCTTGGGTATTTTTAACACTGTCTCTGTTGACTTAATACATGAACAATTTTTACAAATGTTTCCTATTTGCCTAAAAATGTATCTTTTAATTGCTGGATTCAGAGCTATATATATGCTTACTCTAGCAAGTTTATTAGTGATTAAATTACTGAAAACTTCTTGACCTTATTAAATGATGTTTGTCTTCTTGCTTACTTATTAAGGACTAAAATCTCCAGTTTTAATTTTGTATTTTGCGAATTCATTACAATTTTTGCTTTATGTATTTTGATGATGTACTTTAAGTACTACATAAAGTTGATAATTTTCATAGCTTGTCAGTGATTGTCCTTCAATTATCACTCAGTGTGCCTCTTTGTTTTTTGACAGCATTTTCTCCCTAAAAGTTTATGGTAATTTACATTAATTTAATTAAACTATTAAAGTATTCTTTAGGAAGTATTTGGTTGGTGTGATTTTTTTCCCTGGCTTTTCTTTATACTTTGATAAATTCTTATGTTTTATTTATCTGTCTTGCTAATGCATATTGACAAGTTTAAAGTTTTCCATTTATTGTCATCACTGAAATGTTTAGATTTATTTCTGAGGTATTATTTTATGCTTTTATTTGTTAAACTTTTTATGCATGTTTAAAAAATGTATTTATTCCCTGTACTGATTTATGTGACAATTCTTGATTCCATTTTATCCCTTTATTAACTTTTAAATTTTGCATATCTTTTCTAATCTTTAAGAAGGTTTTCTTGAATATTAACATTCACATTTAATTTAACACAATCCAACATTAATCAGTACTTCTATGTATCTTTTGAACCACAAATAGCAAACAATAGTTTTACAACATTTCAGTATTCCCATTATCTGTTATTATTACCAATGCTTTGCATGATTATTATTTTTTATTTACGTGTATCTTCATCAGTCTTGTTTACATGTATCTTCATCAGTCTTGTTTGCATGTATCTTAGAATTCTTTTTTTCCATCTTTGTACAACTTTCTGAAGCAAATCTTCTATCAACAAGAATTTGTGAACCATTACATTATTTATCTAAAAATGTATTTGTGTTTCTGCTGCAATGACACTTAGGAATAAAATTCTAGTTGAACATAGTTTTCCTTCATACTTTGACGGTGTCTTTTCCCATCATTTTCTAACTTCTTATCCTGATGTAGAACCTGAGGTCTGTCTACTGGCTGCATTTCTCATCAGTGATCTTAAGATTTTTTTGATTCTTTGACACTGTGCTTGTCTGTAATGTGGGTAGATGTGGTTATATTTTTATTCACAAAGCTCATCACTGGGTCTCTAATCCGATAATTTGTCTTTTTTCAATTCAGGATATCTTAAAGCATTGTTCCTTCTAATATTCCCTCTGCTACACTTTATTCAGTGCCTTGTTTCTCCTTTGTGTTAGATCTTCTCATTCTCATTTTATCTTTCATGCTGTCTATTTCTTTTGGCTGAATTATGAGTGGTTTCCTAAAAATTTTTCCTCCTGTTCACTTACTTTCTCTTCTCATTTTTATGTCTCCTCATTCATGGTCATGATGCTGGTTTCCTCTGTATTTTGTAATTTGGGGTTAAGGAGTTTGCCTGACTTGGGCTGTTATTTGTGAGACTAGTAAGCAGCTAAGTCTAGATTATCTTTTCAGAATTGTTCCGTCTTTTATGCAAGTGCCCAAGGACAGAATTTTATGTTAATTTCTCAACTTGGAAATTCTTGAACACAAAGGTACTAACATTTAGACCTCAAAAATCACCTACACAGTAGTTCTAATGTTTTGATACTCATGCGAGACCTCCCCTCATCCCAAGATACTAAGAAGCAGCCAGGAAATCTTTGTTCTGGCAGATGAATGTTTTTCCTGGTCATTTACTGTCTCACTTATTTAGCACTGTGTACTGTACATTAACTGTCTGCTATACACTGCAGTCGGCACTGGCTGCTTTCAATACAAAGATATATCTGACACAGACCTCAGATTTCAGTGTGTGCAACAGCTTACTCTATTCTCAAGTGCAAAGTGTAGCAACTTCAGGTTGTGAAGACATAGAACCTCCTCAGGGGTTACTTACAAACCTCAGACTGTGTCAGGGCCTGCAATGAACACTTCTTGCTTTAGTCAGAAAGTGTTTGCATGTTTTCAACTCTTCTGAGTTGGAAGATATGAAAAATGAGCACAAATAATGGTTTATCTATGAGGGTCACCAAAAAGACCTACAGCTCAAGAAAGCCTGTATCAGTGGCCTCAGCTCCTTTCTCCTTATTTGCAGGTCTGTCATAGGGCAGTTTCAAAATTTAGGCTCCTAAAAATGTAAAAAGAAAGTGGAACCCTGACTAGAGGATTCTTTTTCACAGGAAGTGGTTATATGGGGTAAGTGCAAGAAAATTTATCAATTTTGGTGCCTTTCTCTCTGACTAATAAGGATGATTATGATTATAGAGGAGATTTATAAGGAAGCATTTAACCCTAGAAATGAGATCACATGTCTAACAGCTACTTCCTATGTCCAGTGTTGTTATAAAGCAATTTTCCTCATTTCCACGTTCAATCATATATGTTATTCTTTTTTTTTTTTTTTTTTTTTTTTTTTTTTTTTTTTGCAGCACCAGGGGTCGAACTCACAACCTCATGCCTGCCAGATAGGCACTTAAGTCACTGAACCAAACTCCCAGCCCTAGTTTTTTGAGGCAGGGTCACACCATGTAGCTCAGGCTGGCCTTGCGCTCACGTTGTAGCCCAAGCCTGCCTCGAACTCAGAACACTCCTCCTACCTCAGCCTCCCGAGTGCTGGGATTAAAGGCGTGCACCACCACACCCGGCTCATATATGTTATTGTAAGGCGCTGACTATCCTCATAAATTTATATTGAGTAATAATTACAGTTATCATTTTCTTCTTTTCTGGAACACAATTTCATTTTTAGCATAAGAGCTATTTCTCTTGAATAGATTAATGAAGATTTTCTTTTAGATTTTAAGGGAACATTCACTTTCATTCATTGTCTTAACCTTTTCATCAAAGCCTCACTGTGTGTGGGGAGTGGTCTAGGCACTGAGGCTACTGAACAAGGCAGGAAGAAACTCTACTTGAATAGAGATTAGTTCTTGGAGAGGAAGCAAACAATAAACTAACAAAAATAAGTAAATACTTTTATATAAGATAACGATGAATGCTAAGAGGGAACAAAAAGTTCAGAGGAATGACTTTTCAGGTCTGTGTATGTTCCCTGTGATTTTCAATTTACTCATTCACATTTGGATGCTCTTGGATTTGTTCACCCTTATCTGTTCCCCCCGCAGATGTTTATCAGCCGGCTGTGCTATGCTAGGCAGCAAGAGCCCTGCCTGGGATGGGGCACGCAGTTTTGTGGAAATGAAATAATCATAAAAATGCATGATTTTAAACTTTGATAAAGATTAATGAAGGGAAACGTATAGCTAAGAAAACCTGACAGAGGATCCAGATTTAGTTCAAGGGTTGGAAAATAATTTTTTTCCATTGGTTAGACAGGGAATCTTTATTTTTAGTATAATAAGGTTATGCACTGGGCAGAAAGTAGGGGAAACAGCCCTTCCACACTGCACTGGTGAGAGTGGAATGAGGACAGTCTCCACCGGAAGTGTGACCAAAAACTACATTCGAGTTCGTGAGTTTGCCAGATACCCCAGGTTTTCTTCTTCAGGTCACATTGTTAACTTCAGCCTGCCTTTATATGGCCATTGGCTGTAGCTGAGAGAGAAAACAACTTCTTTTAAGAAGGGTATTTGGCCTGAAATTTGAGGTAGAAGTGAGAGTAGGAAGAGAAGAGTCTTAACAGTTTGTAGGAATGGTAACTATACAGGTTATAGGTGGAGTGACACTTGCAATATTTAAAGTCATAGGATTATGCTAGAGAATTATGCAGGACCATGTGAAAATGCAAGAGACATAATGGAAAAACTTCAAATCTGAATTGAAATTGGAAACCATTGAAAGACTGTAAGAAGGGGAAGAGACAGAATCCAATTGTAGTTTTTATAAATGAATCTGGCAACACTGTGGTAATACAGAGGGGCAAAAATTAATGCAGGGAGATCAAGTGGGGTGAGGCATTATAGTAGCACAGAGTCAGATGATACTGCTTAGATTTAGATGAGGTTTTAGAAAGATATGACATTTATTTAGGAGGTAGTGGTGAATTATTAAATATTGGTGTGAAGGTCTGGATCAAGGATGGCTCCTTCATTTCTGGATTACATAGTTGGTGCTAAAGTAGTTTAAAGTTTGCAGGGAGAAATTAAAATGGGAGCAATGAAACATTTTGGGAATTCCTAGGCAGTAATATAGAATAAGTGATTGGGGTTTATTATCTGATCCACACTGGAGATACAAATTTGTGAGTCATCAGCTCATGCAATAAAACATTTGTATTTAGTTTCAAGATAAATAGAAATACTCTTTCCCATAAATGGATTCCCACTTACATCTTCCTCCTTGGAACCAACTAAGTAATAGGGATGGAAAAAAAGACTGAATCCTAAGGAGTCAGTGACTATTATTTCTTTTTGTTTATTCTTTTTTTACTCTTTCATGAGTAATAATAATAAAGCCAAACAATATGTTGCACAATTTCGAGAAAACTGAGTTAAATATAGAGAATTTAAACCGCATGAATCCAGGATAACTGGCATAGAGTAGGCGATTAATACACATTTGTTGTTTGGTCAAGTACTACTAATAGTATTGCTAACTCATCTGCTTGTGTTAGATTTGTTTTAAGAAACACATCCATGACCATAAATACTTCTATGCTCCCCTTTAAGAAGAGAAGAGAAAGCCCTTCTCATCCCAGAGGCTGATTTTGGCTACGTAAACAGTTCAGTGACCTGGTATAACTTCAGACCCAAAATTTCAGTCTGTCACTTGGCCTTTGGTGGCCATAGGCCGTCTTGGCTAATATAATTTGGCAAATACAAAGTGTTTTATGACAGAGGCCATGTGGAAAAAACTTGGTAATTTTGCAAAAGATTTTGCCAATGTTTTTAACTACTTACCTTCCCAAATACTCTTCTTCAGGCAAATTAATTTACAAATATCTTGTATTTTCCATTCTCCTCTCTAGGGTCCAAGGACTTGGCATGAACACCAACCTTATTAGCCTGAAGAGATTCAGGCTGAGTCATCTAGAGGGACCAGAAACAGACAATTTGAAACGTAAGTTCCAATTATTGTCCAGGAATGGATTCAAAGGGTAGAACCAGAGGAACAGAAGTAATGCTGGATCTTAGAGTGTGAAGCCACAGATGTAAAAGGTGGTGGGAAGTTAAGAATTAAGGTCAGCAATAGGTCTCTGAGCCCATCACACACACACTGGGAAATGGGAAACAATTACCAAAGGTAGCTGTGAATAACCAAGAATGTCTAGAATTTCTTCCTGTAGGGCTGGGAAGGTAGAGGGCAGTATGTAAAGGTCAGTGCTACCTGAGACACTTGGTCCTTTGCTTCACATTAGTGTACTCCTTTGCATTTCATGACCTGAATCATTTCTGTTTTCTGTAGACCAGCTTGAGTTCTATTTCTAGTATGATCATTGCTAAAGCATTTAATTGCCTGTAGAACAATTTGAGTAAAAAATGTCTTTCTTATTAAAAATGTTAAGTCATTGTAATGTGTT
Source organism: Dasyprocta punctata (assembly GCA_004363535.1). Classification (NCBI taxonomy): domain Eukaryota; kingdom Metazoa; phylum Chordata; class Mammalia; order Rodentia; family Dasyproctidae; genus Dasyprocta; species Dasyprocta punctata. Next base: position 43,345 of record RJWM01008147.1, on the reverse strand, counting down.
TGTTTTAGGAGGTAACCTTTTCAGTCTTTCATAAATGTTAAACATTTTGCTGTCTTTCCTCTTTTTTTCTTTTGAAAAATCCCTATTAAGTTTTAGGAAATAATTATCTAAGGTGTTTTAGTTATGTTTTTAAATTTAAAGCATCACATGTTCATTGCTTATGAACCTACTTGAAGTTAGGGATTATGTTTTACTTACATAGGTTTGTATACTTTATAATGGTAGTCATAATAACAATGTCTTACTTACTAAGTGTCTGTACATTCCAGATACTTCGCTCATTTCTACTTTTCATAGAAAATCTTCCAGGTAGGGTTTTTTCATCTTAGGCTTTAGAAAGCTCAATCTGTTCAGAGATAGAGCCAGTAAATATTGGAGTTGTGATCAGAATTCAGTTATGAGTTTTTACTCTACCTCAGGGTAACTTAAGATTGTTACTGAGTTGATTAATCTGATTTGTTGGTGACACAAATTATGGACTTCATTTCCTAGAGCTTCTGTGACCAATTCTAGAACAGGACAGGAAAGGAGAGGTTAAGGATGTGGAGAGCAAATGGTTTTGTGCTTCTGTATTTTACAAGGGAAAAAAAACTTTAGTTTCTTCCTCATTTTTCTCTGTCTTCTCTGTTACCTCTATTATTCTTAGTCTTTTCCCTTGTTCATAAACACACATGTATAAAAATCTATTTTTTATGTCATACTTTAACCCTTCCTCTCCCCTCTCTGATACAGTTTCTCATAAGTAAATGTTTACCCTGACCTATGCTTATACTTTACCTGAAGATTTCTTAGGTAACTACCTACATACCAAAAAGTTAGATTGCCTAGAGTAGGCCAAGTTGTATGCTCTTCCTAGGACACACACACACACACACACACACACACACACACATTTCTTGAAAGCAAAATCCAGCAGGTTCTAGCAAATTTATTCTTGGAGGTAACTAAACTAATTTTCTGGCTTAAAAAGTCTCTATGGAATCCCCTGAATCATCAGACTTGCTTCTGAGTCTTAAATTGCTACTTACCCTCTTCCACCTATGTGCTCAAAGATCTCTGTGTCTCAGGCAACTCTGTGTTTTGCAACTGATCACTATAATGTGGTCACGTATTTCCAGATGAGCACAGATGAAATGTAGGAAAACTAGTGAAATCAGGAACTGTGTATTTAATTACCAGTGTGTGTTATATATTTAAAAACTTGGACAAATGCATAAATTAATAGTGGTAATCAAATAAATGCTCTACTAGTCAGGTCTATTACCGTGTCCTGGGGAGATTGCTCAGAGGCCTGGGGGAGAGACTTATTTTGGGTTAGGGGTGGCACAATAGCTGATGAACTAGTACCTTAGCACACACCAGAAGAAAACAGGAGAAACTAAGAAAGCTTTTGAAGAGTGTGACCTCTACAAACTCGGGGGTATTCTTCAAGTATAATAATTGATCCTCAATCTATGCCAAATGATGCTCCAAATGATTAGTGTGTGCTATCTCATTAAAACTTCAGGATTAACCTTTGAGGCTAGTTTTGTTATTATCCCCATTTTGACTTTGTAGATCTGAGGCACATTAAAATCAGGAAATTTGTGAAAATTCATACAATAAGTAGTAGAATTGAGCTGCCTGATCCCAGAGCCTACATCCATCATTATGATGTTATTTTGCCTCTTAACATGCTCTGTTTTGTCTGTGGAGAAGAAGAAATATTTATTGATGTACATATTTGTGCAGAAGTTTTATAGTTTAATCTTACTTCACAAGATCCTTTAAGGAGAAAAGGAAAAGGCAGACCTCAAAGGAAAGGGAAATCTTGAAATGTGGAAGGATGAGGGCTGAAAACAATGTTGACTCTAGATTTAGTTACAAAACTGGATACTCTGTTGGGACAGGAAGTCATAAAGGCCACCATTCGTAATTAAAACTAGAAGGACAGTGAGTCTGAAAAAACAAGAACGTAAGACTCAGACAATAATATGTCTGATTTATTGGGATCAACTTGCCACACTTTTATGAAAGTAAGATAAAAAGATCAGGTTCAAATGATTAATTTGTGGTGACACTAAGCTTATAGCACTGTTAACAGCCTTTAAGAACTTACGTTCTGGGCTTTAATGTTCACAAAGTAGTCAGGTGTTGTACGTGGATCTTGGGCAATAATCTTGTGTTGGAGCCCTGGATTGTAATGGCTTTTGGGAGCAGATTTGTGAGAAAAGAGTGAAAAGGAAGTAAGAAGGAGGATGTTTATTTTTAATAAAGAGACCCTGCCCTAACTTCCTGAGCTAAAACCAGTCTAGACTTGTTTTTTTCCATTTTACACGATGTCCGCAACAACAGAATAAATTTATTAAAACCAAACAAACTGGGAGTTGAGTTTTGGCACAGAAAGTCTGACAGAAATAGAATCAGCTGTTTCTGAGTTGAGTCTAGCAACTGATCTACAGACCAGAAGTAGATTAAGGCTGAACTGGCCGCCACTGAACAGTTCTTTTCATTTTGAGCACACAGTACAGAAGCAATATGGAACCCTAGTGTCCAGGGCATGAACTAGCAAGTCCTGTCAGTTTTGTCCCTTTTTTTTTCCTTCAATTTTCAAACCTCAAATTTTTGTCTAGAAGAAAACCTTGTGGTTCTTTTCCCCATCACTTTACTTTGTGTGGGTAAAACTCAGTCTCAGGAGCTTTGGATTAAAATATCGCTAACTTGCTAGACAGTAACTGTAAGTGGGGAGATTGCATTTCTTTTGCACTGGAAAATAAGGTCCAGCAAAATGGATTAAATTCTTTATGAACGGGTAGACTCTGTGGGGGATTAGCCAGTTCTCCTCCTTCATTCTTCACCATTTTAGGCTGCTTTCAGGAGCACTCCAGCACCCCCATGAGTGGAGTGTGTACTCATGGGAATATCTGAACCTGGGCCAAAGTCGATGTGTATTTTTACATTTCAGAATGCTTTCCATTCTTTGTTTTATTTTATCCCTACTACATGCCTGTAAGGAGAGACAAGGTTAATTTTAACTCTACTTCACATGTAAGAAAAATGAGGCACAGTGTTGTTCCCAAGATCATATACTGTTTAGTGGGTAACACAGGGTTAGAACACAAACATCCTCTCCTTTGCTTCAGTTTTCTTTATAGAAGGCCATGTTTCCACTCCAGTTTCCTCCATCTATATGAATTAGAAAAGTTGTACAGTAAACGAATACTGAAAGGGGCACATGTGTCTATGTTTATTTTTACTAAAGATGCTTCTAGCTAATTAGTGTTAACATATTGAGCTTATTTTGGAGAGATATGTGGCTCTCAGAAGTACAACAGCTACTTCTTATCTGGATCTTGTTATTTTAAAGTGTAACTGCATGCTAAAGAGATAGATCTTTTTCCTGTTTTTTTTTTGATATAAAAGAACTCTATTCCTGATGTATACGCCGAAGAATGAAACTAGTGCCCTCTTACCAGATATAAATATCAACTCTAAATCTATCAGATTTAAGTGTAAGACCTTAAACTATGAAACCTCTAGAAAAAACATGGGAAATGCTTCAGGACATTGACCAGGGCAAAGATTTTTTTGAATATGATCATAAAAGCCTAGGTAACAAAAACAAAATTGACAGACGTAATTACATTGAACTAAACACCTCTGAACCACACACACACACAATGAACAGATAAGAGTAAACAGACAAAGTATTTTTAAAATATACATATGAAAAGTGGCTGATATCCAGAATTTCTAAGGAACTCAGGTAACTCAATAGCAAAAAACCTAAATAATCCAATTTAAAAATGGGTTAAAGATCTGAACAGACATTTCTTAAAAGGAGAAATACAAACAGTCAACAGATAAATGAAAAATCTTCAAAAGCACTAACCATTAGGGAAATGCAAATCACAACCATGATATACCCTCTCACCCCAGTTAGAATGGCTACTATATAGATTTTTAAAAAAACATGAAAAAAGGGAACTCTATTGATGGGAATATAAATTAGTGCAGCCATTAAGGAAAATTATATGCAGGTTCCTCAAAAAACTGACAATGAAGTTACTGCGTGATCCAGCAATCTCACTCCCTCATACGTACCCTAAGGGGAGGAAACTGCTTGTCAAAGAGATCTCTGCACTCCTATGTTCACTGTGCATGATTCAAAGTAGCCAGCATATACAATCAATCCAAATGGCCACCAACAGATGAATGGATAAGGAGCATATGGCATAATATACGGGGGAATATTATTCAGTCATAAAATGGGTGAAATCCTGTTATTTGTGACAGATGGACTTGGAGCACCTTATGTTAACTAAAATAAACCAGTCATAGAAAGACCACACTTCAAGATGTCACTCACATGTGGAATCTAAAAATGGTGATCTTATAGAACTTGAGCATAGTGTTTACCAAAGACTGAGACAAGTAGCAGGGGGAAGGAAGCAGAAGAGGAGGAAGAGAGGATGGTCGGTGAGTCCCGTCTTACAGTGAAACAGGAGCGAGGAGTTCTGGCTTTCTGCGCACATGAGGGTGGACACAGTTAACAATGCATTGTATATTTCAAAATAGCTATGTTTTGGATATACTCCCCTTAAAGAAATGACCTAAATTTAAGGTGCTAGATATGCCAGCTACCCTGATATGATCATTTTCAAGTATATACATGAATCAAAGTATCACATTGAGGGCTGGGGATGTAGCTTAGTAGTAGATTACTTGCTTAGCATGCACGAAGCCCTGGGTTTTATTCCTATCACCCCCCATCACATTGTACCTCATTAATATGTACAATTATTTTGTCAATGAAAAAGCAGGGCCAGGGATACAGCTCAGTGGCATAAGCACCTGCCTGGCAGACACCAGTTCCTGAGTTCAGTTCCTGGTACAAAAAACAAAACAAAACAAAACAAAACAACAACAACAAAAACCACTCTGACTCTTCTACAGCACACTTTCTTGTGATAGATTATAACAGCGTAGATGTCCTAAATAAACAAATCCTTATGATCCTTAAGTGCTAGGCAGAGAAATAACTCTGATGAAGGCAATACTGCTATAAAACATGACTATTCTTAGGAGATTTCTCTATTCCCTGGAAATCACTTCCTTTTAATTCAACTGTGACCACTTTGATCAGATCTTAGAGAATAAATCTCTCTATAGAAGAAAAAACTTTTTATCTTGAAGGATTTTTGTATATCTGTTTATTTAAGGGGTGTGTTCCTTACAGAAATATGGTCAGGGAAAGGACCATGAGAAATTAATTTCAGTTCCACAATCGAAAAACAAAACAGCATTTGCTGTGGTTTGGGTTCTATTTTGGTTTTGGTGACTAAGAACTATAACTAATATTGGGCCCCTTCCAAATATGTCCTTTCTGATGGTTATCACAGCTTTTCTCATTCACTCATTAGTTACCTAATGACAATGTGCTTTTAAGTTAGCCTGAAAATTTCTATTTCTGCTTCTAAATTGGAAATGTTTTGCTTAAAACAGGGCATTTTGAGCACCACATGGAAAGTGTGTTTTGTGACTTGAGGTATTTGAAAATGGCGAGGCTAAGATACCAATTTGTAATTAGAATTACAGTTTGGGAGATGATGAATTCTCTCTAAGGAAGCTTGGAAGAACTTGAATATTCTGTAATTTGACAAATTGGAAAATGAGACAGCAGAAGAACTTGAGGGTTATAAGCTAATGACAATTCTCAAACCATAACCTTAGTGTATGATCATCTTAACACTTGGTCTGGCTTGCAAAATTATATCCATGCTTACCCTTACTTGCTGCCATTCTTTTCCAAACACAAGTGAGACCAAACAGAGCAATGGTTCTCTGACCTCTTAGCTTACACGTCAACATCACATTATTGGTCACTACCATTCTTGAATTTCACAATGATGTAAATATCTTACCACAAACCACCTTGCCCTTCCACGTACACCTAATATTTCCACTTACAGGCTGACTTAACCTCTTTCCTCTTCTAGCTCTGGTATACCATTAGTGGTATTAATGTAAAAAAAAAAAAAACAGGAGAAGTGAATAGAATGAGTCAATCCAAGAGAGACTGCAGGCCTGAGGAATTAGATTACAAGTAATTATTTCTCATTCTCACTCTGTGGTATGTTTGTCATAGTGTGGTAGAGGAAAGGTACATGGGTTGCAACGGAGTACCCTCTGGGACCAGTATGATTCTGGTGGTCACAGTGTGTGGTGGAGAGATTGCTGAAGGCCTGAACTTTGAATGCACTATTCAATGTATATCTATTTCCCTCCAGATATTTTCTTCCCTGATGATTCCTTTTTATGCTTAGCCCTGATATTGTCACAACTTCTCTGAACCTTTTCTGTGTGTGGAATGACACCCTAGGGAGAGGTGGAGATGAAAGAAGTAGAGGCAGTCCATGAGTATGTGGGAAAGTAGGAAGGGATGGACCACAGAGTGGGTAATTACTAGCAAGAAGTAGGGCTTGCCCAAGGAGGTAAAAAGCAAGAAGTGGAAACAGGAAGGTAAGGCCTGATCTGAACATACATGGAAGAGATATTTAGCCAAAGATATGATAGGCTTTAAGACATTTAATTGCTATAAATAAACATTATGCCCAAATTTAGAATTACTTAGGATCAGTTTTTGCTAACTCATAATTTACTGTTTAAGTCTTTTCTTTCTCTTCATTAAGGCTATGTTACCATCATCAAAACATTTGAACATGTAAATACATGAGAAATTCAAGCCATTCCTCAAATTCACAGTGAACTTCATATATGTACTACACTAGGGAATCAGGTGCCTGGGGAGGAAAAAGAGTGAAGTCAACATTATGTTTCCTGGGATTTAATGTATTTCTTGATACATCTTTATCTTGTGGTAGGTCATCAACAAATGTTTGATGAAGAAGTAAATGAATGTGAGAACAAATATTCTCATACTGCCCTTGGAAATTTGCTCTAAGCCCTAAGGACAACAGAGAGATTTCTCTTCCCTCAATCTCAACTTACTCAGACTGCTACTTTTTCTTCTTTTCTTTTCTTTCTTTCTTTCCTTTCCTTTCCTTTCCTTTCTTCTTCTTCTTTTTTTTTTTGTAAAATAATCTCATTCTTTTGCAGTGATTTTTCCTCATTCTTTTGCAGTGATTGTGGTAGTTTGAAAGAAGACAATATTCTGGCCAGTTGCAGTGAATATTGTGGTGGGCTTCACCCATCACCCCCAGCCTCTGTAGAACAGAAGCCCTCTGCCCCAAGCTTCTGAAACTGTTGACAGCTGATGGCACTTAACTGAGTCCCATCCACCAATCTCCAACATCCTGTCTGAACGTATGCATTTTTCCTACACATGGTCTTCACCAAAAGATCAAAGCTCAGTATAAAAGCCCAGCCCCCACTCTCCTACTTGGCACAATTTGGACATCTCAGTACAAATATCCTAATGGGATAATCTGAGCCATTACTGTGACTCTGACACAGCCCAGCTTCTTCTGCTTGATCGAACTTCCTTCAGGTCTCACGGGTCTCATGAGTACTCGTCAATAAACTTCCTGCCAGGGAATTTAGCCTCACACTCCTTCCTGGGAAACACCACCTGTTCATTATTTTTAAAATTCTTACTTTACCGCAGCTTGAATTATGATAGATATGGTCTAGGTTATATTCCTTAAACCTAGGTTAGAACTGTTTTACCATATTAAGACCAGGGGGCCTAATGTGGAAATTGAGCCTACTATTAAAACCTAGTGTAATTATTTAGACAGTTAAATTCCACATGACTTTTTATATCCCAGGGAAGTAGCTTACCCCTAACCTTTCGTTCACCCACGCTCTAACATGACTCACCTTTTTCATTGTCAAATCCATAAAAACTGTGGCTTGTAGTTTCAGAACCGGAAGAAAAGAATGACCTCTCTTGGACGTAATTCGAAGGAAGGTGAATCTCTTTCAGAAATACAGTGATATGATTTTAAAATGTGTTTCTTTGGTTTCTAACATACCTTTTCCTCCAAAGAGCCAAAGCTAAAAATATGTTGGTGTCTAACTTCTTCCTTTTCTATTCTCTATGTCTCTCTACATAAAGTTTCCACAATTAGGAGCCATGGTCAGATCCATCCCACTTCCTGTTTTATTTTTCTTAGCATAGAAAACAAGATATTTTTAGAAAGGTGAAATAAAGAGGGCTAGTTTCAAATTCAATTGTGAAATAGGATTTGTTCATAGTGAGTCTCTCCTTTTGTGGTGGACTTACCATTGCGGCTCCTCCTGCTCCAACTCTGGGGCCTCCTCAGCCCACGTCCAGCCTCTTGCCCTCTGTCCTCAACAGCTTTTCTCTTCTTTTTTTATCTGACTGTTATCTGTTGTGCTGCTTAACTTTATCTGTTATGCTGCTTTTTAGTCCATGACCTAGAATCAGCCTGGTTGCTTCAATTTTCCACTGCAAATGAAGGTTCTCTGTTTTTCAGCTCATGGCCCACGGCCAAGTTTGGTCTCTCAGAAGGCAATACTGCCTTATGTGCATAGTTAATCAGTAAGTATTTAAATGAATAAGTAAATGCTTCTTTGTAATACACCACTTAGTGCCTTTCCTACCCTCTCCCTACCCAAAGTGTATGTATAAATGGGGACCTGATGAAGGCAGACTCCTTTGCTGCATGACTCAGCCAGGTGAGTTGGCAAAAGTACCCTGTACAAGTAGGTGTCAGTCAGTGTACTAATTATATGTTTCTGATGCTTTGATATCTGGGTCTGTGCCATCCCTGGAGAGACTGCCCCTCCCAAGGACAGCCGGTTCCTAGAGGTAGCAAACAACTTACAATCTGTTAGCGCATCTTTCATATGTAAAACCAGCATGGCTCAGCTATCTCCCTTACTGGACTCTTACAGAGTTCTCACATTCAGGGCCACCATTCACCTAAACACCCCAGACCGGATTTCAGGAAACTAAAGCCATCACCTGTGCCTGAGGGTCTGCAGAAATTATTCAAACCAGCCAGTCCTGAGCTTCTTACACTCCCTTGCCCATTCTTTCCCATGGAGACCACAGTGAAGAACATTTGTCCACATTTTCCAGCTGCCTTCTTACTGATCCTGGAACTTTCACCCTGGCCTTGCGTGGCCCAGCTTTCTCCTTCCTCTAGGGAACTAGATGACAAACGATTTTGTCAGTGCAATTGTTTCCTGACATGTTGGCCTCATTACCCAAGTAATAAAAGTTATGTTTTAAGAAAGTTATCTCAAATACTTTTCCAGTTCAGCTGTGAGGGCTCCATGCTAATTCACTTGAGAAAAACCCTGAAAAAGACCTCTCCTTTTCCATAAGTTCTGACAATTGCAGAAATGACAATTAGCCAGATAAGGCAATATTGTACTCATTGTTTTTTTTTTAAAGTAATAATGAAACTCTATTTAATATGCATCATGTGGGTATTTCAAAGCAATATTCTGAATTATTGTACTGCAATTGAATGGAAATTCAAAGATAGAAAGTGCTTTTCTCCAAGTCATCGAACCATATACATGTATGAAGTAAGACTGGAACACAAACTTTATTGTCACCCCTTTGAGTCCTGTCCTGCCTGCACTCCTTTCTTCTATCATACTCTTCCAAATCTGCCAACATCTTTTCCCAGATTTTTCTTAATTTTTTATATCATGATCACTTCCTTTGTGCTTTAAAGAAAAGGGAGGGCAACCCTGCCAATGAGAACTGATGAATAATTCCATGATGGAAAATAGATAAGATGTCTTGAAATATTCCAACAATAGTATGACCTAAGGGTGGGGAATATAGTCTTAGGAAGAGATTGCCCAAACACAGAGCAGGGACTAGAAACTGAAGGAGTTTAAAATACTAGGCCTGATCTTTAGTGAATGGGTGAGAACCTTTAGAAATCTCTTGTTTCATTTGGTTATGAGTCCCCAGAGCTACAAAAAACAGGCTTGGCAGTGAGGAAGACAGGGAAAAACAACTGATAGTTTTGGAGACCCACAAGCTGAGAAGGAATAATTCAATTCAATACCATAAACAAACAAATAAAAATACAAAGAATATACGATAAATTTATATTTATATTGAATGTCTTCAAGCAAAAAAAGTATTGTTGGGATGTTACAATCTATCTGGTCAGCATTGACTATATGTGTTAGGGATGAGGGCAGTTCAAGTAAAATAATTGAGAAATTATCCCAGTATTAGACAAAACATAGTTCATGGATCCTGCTTCAATTTGGAGCCTATGAATTTAAGCAAAGAAGAGGAGAAGTTGGGAAAGATGGAGGAAAGGAAAACAAGTGAATTAAGTGATTTAGATACCTAATAAATGATAAGCTTGTGAGTTTGGAGAAAAGAAGACAGGCTAAAGGGCAAAAGAGCAGTCAGCATGGTTTACTGAAGATGCTCTTTCAGGGATGGTGACTGGCAGCTACTAGGCATTTCCAGGGAAGGCAGTAAGAAGAAACAGCTCATATGGCTGGAGGATCTCAGCTGGAAATCAGGAACCATTCCTGACTCTCAATGTCAAGGACTCTGGTTTATAGACCCACAGGGAGCCTTCTGGTATGCGCCTGTCCTAGGGATAGTTTTCAGCTGTTGGAATGACTTTATGCAGCCCCGGATGGACTGACTGGATGACCCCTCAGCTCCTTGGCTGGCATGGTACCTGGAGGCACGCCACACTCTGTTGCTTTGACAGCCCCATCGGCAGAAGCTGACTCCCTGCCCGGGGCTATGGAGTTTTCCCCATGGAAAGGAACAACCAAGCCTTTCACTCTCTGTTCCTCACTTGGACCAGCCCTGATGTGCACATCTGTGGTTTTTCAGCTCTTCAGCACTTAGGCACTTTTCTTCAGAGCCAAGGGCCTCCTGGGAACAATGTAGCATCTGTGTGCAGACAGTAAGAGCCTATGAGCCAGAGATTCTCCGCCAAACTCTCCCTGTATCCCACATGAGTTGGATCACACACCTCATCTGCAACAATCCACGGTTCAGTCAGCTCCAGCCTGCCCCAGCACCGGGCATCCCCACCCTTGCCCATGCCCCAAACCTTTATGCAGCTGACTTCCTAGCTCGTTGGCCACATTTATACCAATCCTCACATAGGATGGTTTCCAGTCACCACCTATCCCACCCACAGAGTGAACAGAAACACATTAGTGGCTTATGCCTGATCCTAAGCAGTGAGCACGGAACAGTGAGGTGCACACAACACTTTTGAGCAGCTGGATATTTACAAAAGGACTGGCCTGCAAAGAGATGCTAGGCTTTCTCTATAACATTATAGAGTTCTATTTATTGTGTGGGTTATTGATTTACATGGGGAATTGGAAACGCTAAACAAGCACACAGTTTTTACACGGTCTGTTTCTGGCGAGTTAAGAAACTTGGAGACATCATTTAATTTCTGGCAAAAGAAACAATTTCAGAAAGGTGCTTTTGTTCTTGGCCTTGAGTCAGAGAAGGGCATGTGCTTATAAAGGGAGGTAGAGTTTCAGTCCTTAGATAACCCCAAACGCGCCCAAGCTGTATTGTGTAAACCACACACTGTGTACAAATTCAACATTAAGGACACATCAGAACAATCTCTTTCTAGGAATGCCTCTCCTTCATAGAGGTATCATAGTATTTCCAAAGCTTCCATTGAAAAAAGAGGGACAAAACAGTATGAATGCACAATAGGAAATTAAATGGTAGTGAGAGAGGATGGGAAAGTGAAAAAACAAAAGCAATGAGATTTTAAGGAACAAAATAGATCTCGCTCTCCCGCTCCCTCTGTATCTCTGTGTGTGTGTGTGTGTGTGTGTGTGTGTGTGGTTGGAGGATTTGGTGATCCTCTTGTTTAGTATCTCTGAGACTTGAATTTCCCCTTTTTTATTCAGCATAAAGCAGATATGTAGTAATAAGCAGAAACATCAGGGAAAAGTCAGAGTTCCTCTTTTGGAGTCTTGTCTTCTGATTTATGACCTTCTCTCTGAAAAACAACATAACACTGATAGTGAGATTTGGAATCTATTTTTGTTTTTAAATTTATAAAACTGAACCACATGTTTACTCCTGAAAGTCCTAAATTCATCTCAATTTTTATTTCCTGAACTCTTTTACGTGGAATTTTGTTTGTTTCCCATTATATCTGGAACAAAATGGCAAAATCGTGAATTCAGTTCCTTTGAGGAGGCAAGAAGTTAATGCTAGATCTGGAATGTCCACGAAAGTTTCATGCAATCAGAGGTAGGGTTTTGGATCATGGAGCGCTAAATGTATCATGGGGCACTCTTCTTTTCAGTGGTTTAATCTATTAAATTCAGGGCTAAATGTATCATCAGGAGGTGGGATCGGGCTGAAAGCTGGCCACTGGGGTTGTGACCTAAAAAGATGTATTTTTGTCCCCACCTCTCCTTTTTTTTCTTTTTCTGCTTTCTGGCTGCCATGGGTTGAGCAACTTTCCTCCACTATGAGCTTTCTCCATGCCACTTCTGTCCTGGAATAATCCAGTCATAGAGTGAATGCTCTGAAAACCATTAGCCAAATGAAACCTCTCCTCCTGCCATAAGAAAATGACTAATCTATAAGACTTTTCTAAAAATGACTTTCTCACAAGCATCTTAACACCGACCACCATATCCTCATATCCTTGTGCTATTAATTAAATTCAGTAGAGCCCAAAGAACTGTTTAGCAAAAAGTTGAAGAGATGTAGAAAAAAGCAAAATACAACTTGCTTTTCTTGTAGTCTCACACTTACCAATAGTTTCCCTTCTAGGAATCTGTCACAAAAGTTTTGCACCTGATCTATTGTAATTTCAGCTATGGGCAGGGTATCCCACTTATCGTCCAGAGTTCGGTAAATAGCCAAAGCTGGCAGCTGAGAAGTCTTTAGTCTGAAATATGATATCACATTTCCATTTTCCTTTACACCACTGTCCACCAGAACAAAGAGAACCTACATTTAAAGAAGTTTGGAGAGAAAAGATCTAGCTGAGATCCCGGGAATGAAGAGATACCTTATAATCGTTGCGGATTACGCTGCTTGAATTTTTAGTCTGTGCCTGATAATTTACATGTCAACTTTGTTAATATAAACCTTTTATTATTTTGTGTTGGCTTTGGTATTTTATTCCCCTTGGTCAGATTTATTTAATTTTAAGAATTTAGAATTTAGTGATTACCTCAGAGAGGAAGTATAGCCTGATGTTTAAAAGCAGAGCACTGTACAAGTTTTATATCCTGCTTCTGGTACTTTCAAACTGTGTGACTGTGCCCATGGTATTCAATCTTTGAGTCTCAGTTTTTTAATTAGCAAATACAATTTTTTGAGGGAGATTTAATGAGGCATGCACTTAATAATTTTAGTATAGTTATATCATATAGTAAGTGTTTGAAAAGTATTAACTATTTTACAAATATGTCACAAGACCCCCTAGTGTATGTCTAGAACTATAGTCATGACATATGTATGATATATAGTTATGATATTTATGTATATTTATGATATATGTTTCTTTGTTTCTCTCTGTGTGCATATGCTTACACTATTATAAAAAGAAAAATTATAGCAATATGTTATAATAAATGCTAATTAAAACTCATGAATTATTTCTATAATTTTCTTTTGAGTATTTTCAGACCATTGTTGACTGCAGATAATTAAAACTGTAGAATCTACTGATAAAGGGAGACTATTGTATGTTATTAAGTCAAAACTTCTGCCCAAAGTAGAAATCTTTGTAATATTCTAGGCAGAGGATTATCTCCATTCAATAACACTGAATACTTCCAGTATTGAAAACCAATCCTCAAAAAGGCAGTTTATTTTATGATCAGATAGTTCTCATTGGTAGAAAGTTTCAATGCAGCAGCCATGACATAGTTGAAGTTTTACTGTTTCAGAGACAGAAAACAAAACTTCACAAAGAAGAGAAGGGAAAGAAATAAATATTTATTGGATATCTGGTAGGCACCAGGTACATGATAGGTGTTTATATGAGAAATAAGCCCTGACATCTCCAAACTGTAAGCTATTTTGGCAAGCAATAAACAAATTGTGACTAATAGATGATTTTATTTTCAGTATCTTATTGTTCCTATTTTCTTACTACCTATCAATGCAGAAAAAAATAATAGTTAACCACCATGAGAAGATTTTATATAGGCCTTAGTAGTATAAAATACAACATTTTAAATTTCAAAAACAGTGTCTTGTTATGTCCTGTTCTTTCTTTATTATCTCATAACTATACTTGTTTTCTTCACTTATTTCTTTTTTCCTGGCCCCACTTTCTTTTTCCTGGTGCCCTGGTTGTGTGCACTGAGCAAAGATGTTCCCACTTCCACTCACCTTCCCCCGGAAGAGCTGGGCTGCCTCCTGGTAATGAAGCATGTTCTCTTCATACTCCGGGGATGCCTTGTCCATCATCAGAAGAAGGTGAATCTCAATCATGGCATTAAATAGGCCTAACACAGTCTGGAAAATTGAAGTGTGTTTTAGCAGTGTCAGAAGGGAGGAGGGAAGGTGAGAGAGAGAGAGAGAGAGAGAGAGAGAGAGAGAGAGAGAGAGAGAGGATATTAATGACAATCCAATGAATAGGTATCCTGAAACAGACCACAGTAACACAAATTGGAACTAGCCTCTAAGATGGCTCTCGAAGTTTCCTCATCAGATTTTCATGGACGTGTATAAATTCTTTGTTCACACACTATAGAGCTGAACTGAATAGCCAAGAGGGTATTGTAGAAATGGTGGGGTATGGCTTCCAAGGTGAAGTGAGTCCTTTACTCTGGGGAAAGCCTGCCTCCGTGTGGGGTGCTCATGTAGTGCTATGAGCAGTTCACATGGCAAAAGGTACACCAGCTCTCCAGCCGCACGAGTGAAGGTTCTCAGTAGCAGATGCTCCAGCTCTTGTGGCCCTGATCAATGCCTACGGCCTCTCTAGAGATGCTAGACCAGAAGCATCCAGCCAAACCACTCCCAGATGGTTGACCCACAAACCGCTGCATGAGACACTCAATGTTTACTATTTTAAGCTGCTAACTTTTGGAGTAATCTGTTATGTAGCAAGACTATCCATACACCATTAGTCGTTTTTCAGTCCTCTTTATGTTGCAAGACGAGCCAGACAGAGACACTTAAAATGTGGCCTTTGACGACATGTGATTCCCACGTACTCATGTGTTTATTACCTGCAAAACACTGTTTTTGGCTCTTTACACTCAATAATTAATTGAACCCTCAGGGTCCCTGTTTTTCAAATGAGGAAACTGAGGCACAGATAGATTGTAACTATCACAGTTGCATAACCATGACTAATACTAGGTAATCTGGCGCTAGAATCCAAGTTCTTGGTCACACATGGGCTGCCCCGATGTCAAAGCCCCATGTAAACCAGTTCAGTCCTGGGTGTGGTCGATACAGTTTACCTCAGCTCAGCATGAGCGTGAGCTCTTCAGGGAACCAGAGCACTGGTTCTTCTTCATTAATGAGAGATGGGACTTGCTGTACAGTTGTCACCAATTTAGAGTGGGATAGCCATGAACCAGAGAAAAGGGAGTAAAGGCAGGGTGAAACTGTGACAATTGTTCCCTTTCTTTCACTTTCCTGAAACTGTGCTGCAAACATATTCTAAGAAAATCCCATCACTTTTAGTCTTTCTTTCTAAATACAGAAAACCTTGCTGTAAAATCTTCAGGTACACAGGATGGGCGAATACGGTGGATTACCTACCACTGGTTTCCAGCACAGCATTTCTGAGCTGATGTATAGCATTAGGCTCCCAGGAGAGTGGGTTTGGAAATTGCTAGGTTGGATTCTTCCTTAAACCATGTGCTATTCTCTAGAGATTCAACAACCTCATTGGCTGTAAGGAGCCATTACAGAGACAAGAAGGATCTAATGGGTCTTTCCATAAATATGTGTCCTAAATGTTTAAGATTGTACATTTCAGAGACTGGATAATAAATAATTGACTTGTGTTATACTAGATCCTGCTACATAGAGTGTGTATCTATGTTCCTAAAGCAAAGAAGGAACATAATTTTTAGGAAGAGTCAAGAGATAAGAGCTAAGGCATCAAGAGGTACGGTTGCCTTAGCAGAAGGGATTAAATAGCATGTTAGTTTAATCCTGACAGACACAGTCTGGTTTTTCATCCTGAAACCAAGTCTTGAGTGTTTATATTGAAAATGCATGGCAATTAAGGGCATAGTTGTGGTTTTCTGCAAACCTCTGTATGGGTAGCAGATGAGGCATAGCTGTGGCAGAATGGGTCATTGTCCACATGAAAAAATTATTACTTATGAGAAATTAAATTTGCAATGATGGTTAAACTTATTTCTCTAAAGAAATTACTACCCAATTGTCTCATGATTTGATTTACCATCACTAACAATGTGGAACTTTAAAGAGACACATCATAGTTATGTATGATGACAGCTGGACCAAGCCTAAGAATTTAAGAAGGTCCATGATCTGTCTCAGCGGCCTGCAGGATTCCAGTTCATGATGATCAATTACCCAGGGACAATAAGATCATCTTTTCTGGGCTAATTGCACTCTGGAAAGCTCACTATGATGAGAAAGACAATGGTCTAGGCAAAGAATGTTGTCTTGATTATTGCTGCCAGCCTGGTGTGCATGTGAATGCGCGCGCGTGTGTGCGTGTGTGTGAGTGCGATCTGTCAAACTGGAAATAGAGTTGCCACTCTGTAGAGATAAAAGTGGTGTCAGAAATGAACAGGAATTTAGCAAACAGGAAAAGGTGTGTTTTTTCAATTGAAGGCTGTGTGAAGAACAGAGAAACCAGAACGTTGAGTCACACAGATGGGTCATGACAGAAGCAGGGGTAAGTGCAGAGGCTATCTCTGAAGCTCAAAGTGCTAGCCATACAGCCTTGGGGAAGTTGCTGAGCTTTTCTGAACTTCCATTTCCTTTACTGTGAAACAGAAACAGACAAGTTAGCCAAATGAGTCATCAGCCTAGCACTGTGCTTTAAATTATGCCTTTTCTGTTTTCCCAGTGTGTGATCTTGAATAATGTCCCTGGAGTCTCAAATGTTCTCCTTTACAAAATGGGCGTAAAAATTTCCTCTATTCAACCTAAAATAAATCAATCTGAGGGTTAAATGAAAAATGAATAGCAAAGGGCTTTGTAAGTTTTAGAGATGAATGCCACGCATATTTAGTGTTTTTATCACAGGAGGCACTGCATTGCTGAGTTGATGTAGATCACTAGAAATTAATACACCATCACTCTATTATCATGTTCTGGAAAATAAAAGGCAGGATTATAAGTTAATTCTATAAGTTACAGAGTATTAGAAAGCCAGGCATGACCTGGACAAGTGGGCCAATACCTTCACCCCAACCCCTACAGCACACAACACTAGAGAAAGACAGACCTGGCCCAAAGACAGGCACCATGAAGGTTTGGGTGTGCACTAGTCAGAGCATGGCTTGCATATGGTGTTACTGGTCCACAAGGTGATATACACAGCAAAGAAAAATAGACAGAAACTTTTATAGGAAATGTACAAAGCTATAACATAGAAATATGTAATCAGTGGGTTTTATTTTTTAAAAATTTCATTTGGATAGTAATTTACGTTTATTGTATTTTATAAAAGTATCAAGCACTAATGCTTTAAGGGGAAAAATAAACCTTCAATGTTGATTGCAATCTAGTTGAAGAAATGATCTAGAGAGCCATTCAGGTTTTTACTGAGCATTTCCAGGGAGCAAAATTACCAAGTTTCTGAATCAGTGCCCTTCGTTTTGCATTTTGGTTCCATTTCCTGTTAGTTGTGTGATAAGTCATTTAACTTCCTGACTCTTTCTTTGTCGAGTAGCTACAAATCCACCAATCTTGAAGGGTTGTAGTAAGAAAGGTATTGTAAATAGTACACTAGGTGCCAGTTAAGACAGTGACCAACATTAATGATCAGAGGATCAGCGATCTGGGAGGAAAGGATCTCTGCTATGAAGATAAATATCCTCCCTGACACCCAGACTTGAAGGACTGGTGTCAGGGGTTGCTGTTTACCATGGGGTTGTACTCGGTCACCAAGCGGAGGCTGTTGATTGCGATGAAACGGCTTAATTTGGTGGCATCCATGCTTTCAATATCTTCGCCTTCTAACTTCAATTGTTCATTATCTACCTAGTGACACACAAAAGGATAAAATTGCCACTGCTCATCATTTTTTCAATAGTTGACCCTTGTTGTTAGATCACTATGTACAATAGGAACTGTGAAAAGCTCCAAAGACAGAAAAGTAAATGAGGAAAGTTTCCTGCCCTTAAGAGGATCTATCTTTTAAGAGTTATTTTTATGTAATGGAATTACTGATATATTGAATTATGCATTTTTCCATTG
The DNA here is from genome assembly GCA_004363535.1 of Dasyprocta punctata. Lineage (NCBI taxonomy): Eukaryota > Metazoa > Chordata > Mammalia > Rodentia > Dasyproctidae > Dasyprocta > Dasyprocta punctata. The sequence goes on along the minus strand of RJWM01008147.1, from coordinate 25,008 downwards.
GTTCTGCCTATTTCAAATTCCAGTTTTTTTCATTCCTGGCTCACATTTGAATCGGCTGAGTATTTTGTATCATTCTTTCTCCCCTAAAGTTTTTGTGTGAAAAGTTACAAAAGCTTTAATTATTTCATAGGGGTTACTGGCATGCATTATATGACATATATTTTCCAGAATCTAATATGAATTGGTAATTTCACCATCCTTTTGGACATTAGGGAATTCAAATACAGTTTGTTTTCTTCTAACTCTGTTCCTTCATCTTACAGATAATTATCATTATTTTCTTTATTTCTAAATCTTGCAAGACATTATTATTGCTCTAGAGTTCACACACATTTTGATTTATGAACATATTTGCATTTTAGCTTTTCTTAATTCCTTCTTGGTTTTTTGAGCCCTTACCTGGGAGTTTTTTTCTCTCTACTTGGAAAACAGCGTTGAGTATTTCCTTTAGTATAAATTAGCTCTGTTAAATGATAAATTTTCTCAGTTTGGTTGTTTAATATACATATTTATTTCAACTTTATTTTTAAAGGTTGTTTTTGTTGGTGATGGAATTTTGCATTGGTTATTGTCTTTCAGAGTTTGAAAGACATGATTTTTTTGTTCTGCGTTGTATGGTTTTTACTAAAAGGTCAGTTGTGATACTGCTGTCCCTTTGAGGTGACTTAGAGGGTAACTGCTTCTCTCTCTCTTTTTTACTTCCTTTAAGATTTCCTCTCTTTTTGTTTCCAAATAACATGCTAGGACATGGCTACATGTGGATCATATCTATCACATGAGCATATATAGTCATACACATGCGAGTGTGTGTTTACTGGCTCATGATCACTGTGTTCCAATGCCTTTTAAATTTGCACAGTGTTGCAGCCCTTGTCTTCAGGTTTCATCTCTGCACAGTTTTGAGATCCTTGAGCACCTCTTAACCCTTTCCCCTCACCTCTGCTGTCTCTTACAGGCTCTACCCAATCAGATCTTGCCTGGGATCAGAATCACAGTTTTATCCCAAGATACTTTCTCTAGTTGACCCAGGAAGTTAGAGGTAAATCTCATTTTAGTTTGTGTAGAAGAGAATTCCAGCAAAGGGAAATCTAAGTCACTAAGTAGTAAGAATCCAAGATTACTCATCAGTCATCCTCATGATGACCCTTTTTGTCTATTTTTCACTTCTTTTCTTCAAGATGGTTTTCTGTTGGGTTAAAAACAATAGACAGTATGAACCTCTGAAAAGTGCACTCCCCCCTTTGGTTAATTTTATTAATCTTAGATATATAGCAAGTCATTCTCTCATGATCTAATTGTTTGAGAATTATTTGTTAAGCACCTACTGTAGCTTAGGCATTGAGACACAGAAATATTGGCATTTTCTTAGATGGCAATTGAAATGCTCTTTATTATAAGATTCTTTTACACTATTTAAATTTATGCAATAAATGCTGAGGCACAGAAAATATTTGTATTTCAAAAACAGAATTTTGAAGAAAAAAATCATCCAAACCACAGAATATTTTAGAACACGAAATCCTTTTGTATTTATAAGTGTTTAAAAATTCACCAAGTTCCAGTAGAAAACTTGAGAAAGAAACTGAAAAGCAGGAGAAAGTCTGAGGCAGCATCCTTGCCTGAATTTGTAGTCCCTTTCATCTTAGATCAATAAGAATGAGTGGGGAAACAAGTGAACGCTCAAAAAACTTGATATTTGTGGCTCTTCTGGATCTGTGCTGCTGTTAAAAGCCTGGTTTGCCAGCTGGCAAATCTCCCTCATACTTAAGGCTTTGCTATTGCAACCACCAAAATCATCACTATTACAATCACAGCCAGGGCCCGTCTCATATCGAATATGTCTAAACACTTGCTGATTACTTTGGTAGGAGTTCTTAGGCCAGGAGTCTGTGCCTCAACCCACTGAGCTATGCAGTGGGTCGGGCGGCCCCTCCCTCTCCTACCCTTTCCGGGCAGCTCCTCGCACTTCCCAGAACAAGCAGCGCAGGAAGCGCCAGCGACTCCAGGTGTTTCTGGACTTAAGAGTACTGGGGAGGCAGAGGTTGGGAAGCCGTGATACTATCCCCTGAGCAGCGAAAGAGTTTTAATAGAAACCACCCTCCTGTGGTCTCTCCAGTTTGCTGTGCTTCTTTTAATGAAATCTGCCCAATTATTTCAATATTCTTTAATCAGTTCTGGAATACTTATGTGTATGGTTCCTGGAAGCAGCATTTGAACAGGAAATCTGCCTTCTGTGAAGAGAATTACTTGCACAGTGTACTGGAAAGAAAATCTGACCCTGAAACCAAGAGTTGGGAACATTTTTTAAAAATACACTTTTCAAGTATTTGGGAAGAATTTTGTTAAGATAGCCCGTTATTTTTCTAGCTAAGAAAAGAGAAATCTGAAAAAAAAAAGCAGAAACAGTAAACTGGAAGATTGCCACCTTACAGTTCCCAGAGAGTTATCTGAAGTGGAGTATTTTGTTTTTGATAGTATATCATACCAAGACATTTAATCCCCCACCCTTCTGTCCTTTACTATGTGAACAAGACGTCTTTGAATTCCTATGGATTTCTCTAATATCCCAACTTTTCAGAAAATGCATTAAAAATCATGTTAGTTTACATTATAATTCTTTTTTTTCATTTTCTTTATTAGTACTGTATATATTTATGGTGCATAATGATTACATTCATTGTATCTATATGTATTGTTGGTACATATAGATAATAAATCTAATTCTTTAGTTATAATACTAAATATCATGTATGACACTGAAATATTTGCTAAACAATTGCCTTCATGCCACAGGGTTTATTTTTAAAAGTTGACCAGTTCAACACATATTTGGTAAATATACAATTTAGAAAAAAATGTTTCAATGATTTGATATATATTGCTTATTTTGTTTCTTAGCATTTTGCTTTTATATATAAATTCCTTCCAGTTCTCTTTATCTGGTAAGTGCATTTTTTATAATTGGCACCCAAAAAATGACTGTAAAAGAAATAATGACTTACTATATTTTTCCTGCTATCATATTGAGTCAAAGTTAGGCTAAGCTAATTATATTTCTAAGTGATTGTAAAACAGGTTAGACAGTCAAATAATACTTGAAATTCCATTTTAGGACAGGTTCATAGTTCATTCACCCCAGGGATTACATCCTTCTTAGGGCAACAGTAAGAGTTCTACAGGAGAATGTAAAGGTGAGGTCCCCTCTGATGTCACATTCAGAGACAAGTGTGTCCTCCATCAGCCAAGTATCCTGCCCAACTTATATTTGTTCTCTGAATTTTATTTAAAATCTTCCTGAAAAAATTTATATAAGTCAGTTTTCACTCTTTTTAGAGAATGATATATTTCATAAATACAGCTTTTGGTGGCCTTTTATTTCTTAACCAGCTCAAGCATCCAGTAATACTGTCATTATTTTTCAATTAATCATTATTTCAGTGTATCTCTAAAGACGTTCTTACAATTGTAACTCGTAAGTCTAAGTTTTGAAATTTCTTTATCAAAATATATAATGCTTTGATTAAATCTTGAGATATAATCCTGGGCTTTGATCAATTAATGCCAGGGGGGAAAGGGAAATGGTTTAGGAGACAGTGGTTTAAAAGAAAATGTTGACTTTAGAATAAGACACATTAAATTAAATAGAATCTAGTGTAAGAACAAAGGTTTTCTTTAGGGGTAGGTCCTTTAAAGTTACTGTAGAACAGAAGAAAAGATTTGTTTGGTGGTCAAAATGCTGGTATGGAATAAGACTTTGGTTACTTCGTAACTTTAAAACTAGACAACTAGATTGACCTCATGGAACATTATTTTCTTTATGGAAAAATGCAGGGCTAGTAAGAATTTCATCAGATTCTTGTGGAAATTATAATAGTTTCTGCCATAAATTAGGCACACACACACACAAATGTAATCAACTATGGGTCTAGGATAAAAGAAGATACCAGAAACTTTGCAATAGGTTCATGTTTCCCAATACAAAATAGAATTGTCTTGGTTGTTGTGCCTTTTTAAAAAATGCTGCTCTAAATTCTTGAATAATAATCCCATCAAAATATGCACTAAACTGTTCAAAGTGTAAACTGAGAAAAAAATGTTTATCTAGAAATTGGCGTGACCTAAATTGAGGCTCACCCAGCCCTGCCAATGAAGTGGCCCAGGAACCAGTGTGTTTGTTTTTTGGTATGGCACATAAACAGACTTCTCCACTGAGGTTCCAGAAATTCAGTCAGAGTAGCTCTGTCACCAACTGTAAATAAAGAACAGTTGCTAAGGAAGAGTGAAGAGTTCTGAGAAATCATCAACAAGGCTTTATAGGGAATAAATTATAAGCAGAGCTCATGTTCCCATTAAAGACTGTTAAGCCTACAGAGACATTTGAAGCAACAACCCTGTTGTTCTTCCCTGTGTATATAACTTGCTGGTACTAAGACTTTTAAGCCAGTCTTCAGACCTATTAACTAAAAACATGGCAAGAAGTACCTGTGATACTGTAGCTGATGAGGAATTGTGAACTGAAGGATAACTACCTGTGGTTCAACAGAAACACAAAAGGCATTAGTTTGATCTTCCCTATCTGTCTAAGAACAACATTTCACAGAAAGGCTAGATGAGTCCTATTTCTCAATAGTGAAAATGCAAACCAGCACTACTGTGCAGGTGGAGAACGATGGCTGAAAGGTGTCCTTGCACCCTCAGACATGTTTTTGGGGGATGAGCTCAGTTTCCCAAACATGTTCTGTGTGTCTTCTAGGTGACTGGACATATCACAGACCCATGGATTATAAAGATGAATAAGCTATGGCTCCTGACTTTCAATAGTTCATGGTCTAAAGGAGTTACAAGTGCGACAGACCCATAAATTTATTTTGTGCACTGTAAAGTGATAAATGACAATAGAGACTTGGAGGTGTGGAGGAATGATTAGGCCAGTTTGGGGATTCCAGTGAAGCATTTTGGAAGATAAGGTTCCTTGAATGATTCACTGAAATACTTGTGGGGGTAAGGTTAGTTGGGTGAGGTTGGGTAACAAGGGGTATTAGAAGGTAATGGTATTCTTGGTGAAAGGAACAGCTCGGAAAAGTCATGGAACTGGATGATCAAAATGTCATAGTTGGGTATATAGAGGGTAAAAACTCAGGGACGAAACTGGCTGGGACAGGGACTAGAGAATCAAGTAGTGGCTGGCTTTTAAAAGACTCCATGTAACAATAAATATCTTATCTTTGATCTTGTAAATAATGGGAAATATTGGGGAAGTGATAGAGAGAAATGTCATAGCCAAATTTTTCTCTGAACCGTACCATAGGATAACAGTCTAGAAATGGATCTGAAGTTGTAAAGGAAATCAGTTAAGAAGCAGTTGGAATTGCTTATGCTAATGATGCTAAAAGCTTATAAGGAAAGAACTAGAAAGAGTGAAGGAATATTGATTCAAGATAGGAGGTACAATTGGCAAAAATGAGAGACTGAATAGCCATTCAATAAAATAGTGAATAGTGCATTAGATGGAGGAATGATTTAGTAGGTACAGAGAACAAATTCAATTTTGAATGTATTAAGAGTGCTTGTGATGGCATAAAAATGTATATATCCAGTAACCATTTGAATCTTTAGAGACATCCAGAGTATAGGTAAAATATTCCAAATCCTCAGCAAACATATAATAGTCAAATATGAGAAAGACTTATATTGCTGAGAGACAACACATTCATTCATGACTTGATTCATTTACATATTTGTTTTCAACAAATGCTGCCTGAGCACTGGCTACCTGTGCTACTCCATGGCAGGCACTGTTCTAGGCTTTGAAGTTACAACTGTGAAGAGAAGTCTGTGCCTCCACAGAGCATGGACATAGCTAGAGAAAAGCATGCATCAGGCAGCTGAAAAGGAGCAGGTTTCATGGAGACTAAGAGAACAAGAGGAGGCTCAGGAGAATTAGGTTCTAGAATTCAAGAAAAGAGAGCACAACTCAGGTGAACGTGGCGAAACTATTGAGTAAAATAAGACCTACGAATGGTTCTGTGAGCTAGCAATATAGAAGTTGTGCTAAACGGAATGAGTGTAGTTTTAATGGAACAATGTAGCATAAAGTAGGAGTGGTGTCCAGCTTAAAGAATTCTGAAACACTACATGCAAAAGAATTTTGGATGAGAACAAAGAGAAAGAAAGGATGCAAGCTATAGAGGCAGGAAAGGTCATTCAGTCCAGAAACCTTAAAAAAAAAACTATTCTTTGCTCTCTTTTTCATTCTCAGTGTACTCTTCACGTCGTTACTTTGATAATTCACCAGCAATTAAAACTCAACAATCACTAAAGCATCAGTAATCCCCATTTCTTCACATTATCAGCATATCTAGATAGCATGGCTTTGAAACTTAGCCCGTTCTATAATTTTGATGTCTAATCCTTATTAGTCATCTAACTTACTTATCTAAACTTTGATCTGTCTTTCCTGTAATGTCTATTGCTACCTCTTCACTATGCACCTTTCATACATTTCATATTGTTTATCTATTAAAGGGAGGAGGGGAGAGACCACTTGAGAAAGCTCTGCATAAGCGACCATGGCTGTTTAGTCACTCCCGGGCATAAACTGAGTTCAAAAACAGCAGGAAGACAGGGCAGAGCAAAGGATTTAAAGAGGGAGGGAAGGAATTTGCTGTCTCAAGGAATTTGGGGGGCAGAGATAGTGTGATTGTGCATCTCCAAAGTGCAGGGCAGGTGCGAGTGTGCTCACGTTTCTCGGGATGGGCAGTGCGGATGGACATGGCTTTGTTTTTCTGTGATTTACCACAATGCCTGCTGGGAATGGCCTCACCTGCCGGGTGTGATGGTTTATTTTGTCTGCCTCACAAAATCTCTAACTCCGCTGGGGTTTTTTTTGCCTAATAATCCGTCCTACCCATTGTTTCCAAAATAACCTGTTTAATACACAGTCTTGTTCATGTTACTTCCTTAATCTAAAGGCTTTGAGGCCTTCCCAGTGCCACCTGAATTAAGTACAAATCTCATTATGGCAGTATTCAAAATTTTCCACAATATAGTTCCAATCAAACTTTTTTGTCTTATATTCCTTTTCTCCTAACATGTGACCCAAATTAGCCTATTCATTGACATCGAATTTATTTCATTTTTTTCCTTGTCTATGAATTATTCTTCAGTGTGAACATTTTATCTTCAACTTCCAAGTTCAGTGTTCTCCTTCATAACTTTCACAATCTCCACACTTTACCTTTTTGACTCCTATAGCACTTTATTTATAGAGATGCTATTTGTATAATAGATGTCTCTATATTAAAATATACATGATCTCTACTGTACTTTGAGATCTATGAGAGCAGAGGTGCTTAAGCAGTTACACTTCAGATATTTATATATAAGTGTAAATTTGTTTACATACAAGTATCTTGCACAGAGCAGACAGGAGTTGCCTAACAAACATTTGATAAATACAAGTCATTTCCCTGGAATATAAAAATATAAAATTGTAGAGCTTAAAATGGCCTTATAGGTGACATTGTCTATCCTTTTATAAATGCAAGAGTTGAAGCTAAAACATTCTACGTGACTTGCCCAATATTTCATGGCTGGTGAGCGGCCAAGCAGTGCTAAGAGCCCCCCTCTCCAGCTCTTGGTTCAGGGTTCTTTCCACTTCATCGCTGCACCTGTTGGACAGCCCTGAGTTAAATCATCATCTTTGTCAACAGTCCCTGAATTTGGCACTGGCATTCATGTCAAAGACATAAGAGTCTTTCCAGTTGCACAAGTATAAGAGTCCACAACTGAAGGGAAAACAGAAGTCTCAAGCTTCTCTTCCAACTTACCAGGCGGAAGAGGGAAATGGCATTCCCAGTGATGTTGTAGTGGGTGAGAACCTCAGAATCGTTGCTGATTCCGAATGACACATCCGGGAATTCTTGCACCATGCTGTGGAACACGGCCACTATTGGTGTTTCTAAATCCTGAAAACAAGAGAGAGGAAAAGAAAACCACAGAGCTTATTTTGGAGGGGCGAGACTTATGCATACTTATATCAAAAATCACAAATTTGATTTAGCAGCTAGTGAAACAACATTTACTCTTAGGAATGCAGGCTGAATTCGCAGTGGCCTTTTTGAATTTTTCAAGTGGTGGCATTAATAGGGTACTAAAAAACTTATGGCTGACCTTAGCACAGAGATTTGCATCTGGCCTTATAGGGCACAAAGTTTACTAGCAGGTGAGAGAGGCCTCAAAATCAGAGTTGGGCTGCACTATCACTGATACAAAATATTGAAAAGGCGAATGTTATGAAAGCAGTTGGTAGAAGAAAGAAGAAATGTAAAAATAAGAAGTAGGTGCTGTCAAGCAGGCCAAAAAAAAAAAAAAAAAAGGAAAAAACAAACAAAAACAACAAAACAAAACAAAACAAAAAAAGAGGGAAGAATAAAAGAAGTTACAATTGGAGCTTAGGAAATTTCATTAGCAAGGATTTGTGCAAGATGTGGACGAACAGTCCCCCTCTTCCAAGAGCTTATAGTTCATAATCCAACCCTGCAATCAGGCCTGAAGTTAGGGAGCAGAGAATCCACTTTGGAGGGATGGTTCTTGTCCTTCCATAGAGACTGTCATCATTTTGGCCACTCTCAAGGACACTGGCCTATAGCAACTCCAGGCAATGAACTGACATTCCTCTCTGCAGCTCCCTGCACATCCTGTGCAAAGAGAAAAGAGGATGGCCAGCCTTGCACCTGGGGTCAGGTAGAGGAAGCCGGTACCTTGCTCTTCTGAAAGGGTGAGTGCGTTTCCTTAGAGGCTATGGGCACTTGTGAAATGGAGTTTCCTCCTTCGCAGTCTGTTCTTTCAAACGGCCTTGCTCAAGGACACAACGCTGACACCTGCTGGCCACTCAAGTTACTGCTCGCTTTTCTTCCAACTTGTCTTTCTGAGAGGGGCTGCTTTCATTTACAGCGCGGATGTCTTATCACTCAAAAATGTGCCCCTTGTTTTCCTCTCTTACTTGCATCGCATTGCAACTCTCTCCAGCTGTGTAACCGTGTTAGGGGCTGAATCAGCTGAGAATTACCAGATGCTACCCCAGAGAGAGGAGAATGCTGGAACAAAGCCTTCTCCTTCATGCTGCCATTATCAGCCATGTAGCCAGTCTAGCAGATGGGTGTTAACCAATTCAACATAATAAAGTCATCTTCATTTTCAAAACATTTTAGAAAAGGTAAAGCAAATAATAAGGCACCACCTACTTGGGGAAAGGTTTTAGAGGCAACTGTTGACTAATGCTTGTGGGTTTTGGCACACCATATGAAAAGCATTATCCGGGTCATGACATATGTTTATCTGGCTCCGACCTCTTTATAGCACATTATGAGAATGAAGACTAAGGACATTTAGGGCTACAGTAGGGTTTGATGAAAGCTTTCTTTCTGCAGATACTGTCTTAGCTTCAGAGCATCCTTGGATTAGGAGACAGACTCACAACTCTTGAAGCAAGTTCGGGAAAGACATAATGCTGAGATGGAATGCTTTGAAGTTATGAAGTTTCACTTGACAAACTCAGAGCCTTCATGGCTCTAATGTAGCATCATCTGGCCAGTAGGCCGTGACGATGACTCCCTGGAGGAAGGGCATATCTGGCACACAGAGTCACAGCCAGTTGAATGTCGACACAAACCTGAAAGAAGCCTATGATGGCCACCTCAACAGCAGCGATGAATTCCATGGTAGCTGGGACATCTGTGAGCCACACCGGTTCCTGAGCAGCACTGGTATCATCTGGACAGAGGGGCAGGGGGACTGTCAGGGCACTGAGAGCAGAAGTAGCAGCTTTAAACAATGAGGACATCTCATATGCCTTTTCTCTCCATACTAAGCCCGAGGATATCATAATTTCTGAGCATGCTGTTGTAATTCCAAGGCTTTATGGTTATTATTTTTATTAGCATATGGAATTTGACCCCCCTCCAATTGTCTCTCGCTGAAGGAAACTTGTCTCCTCTCTTCAAGGCAACATACATCTTTAGCATTTTCTAGAAAATGTTCCAGGTTTAGAAGGAAAGTACCCAGAGTACCATCACATTCCCTTCCCTTCTCCTAATGGAACTTTTACTTTATGATGACCCTGCACATTTTTCTTTTACCTGAGGATTCTTCAACTTCTGCAGCAACTTCTGGGGCCAGTCCACAGGTGAGAAGAAATACGAGAAATGGGTATCTGAATTGGGTGACCTCCATTGTCTTTCTTCTGCACCAACCCTGAACTTCTGTGCTTTGTGGTATGAATTCAGGGCAGCACACTCTGTAGTTAACTGATTGTGGGGATGTTAGTGTTCTGGGAACTTCGCAGCTGGCTCTGGGGAAAACTTCAGCTTCTGAGATAAAAGACTGAGTATAGTGACAGGGCCTCAGAACATAGCCAATCAGAAGAAAAGTCAGAATAATCCATTGCAATTAAGCGAAAGTACTGTATGCCAGGTACTGACTGACTTAAGCACTAGGAATACAGAGATAGCTTTGGTCTAATATGGCTGTTTCCAGCTGAGCTTGGTAATGCGAAAGATAGATATATAAACCAGTCATTTAAACAAAAAATGAAAAGTGATAAAGCATAGAAAAATTCGTAGGGTAGATGAATTTTACCTTATGTGTAAATAAAATTTTTTCCAGGCAACAACATGTGGAAAGGGGATTTCATGTGAAGAACAAAACACAATATCACATGTGTGAGAACTGTTAGTCATTGAGAATTATGAAGAGGGAGGGGATGGTAAGTGTGGGCGGAAAGATATGCTAGGGCCAGCTTGAAAGGCTCTTTGTAGAATAAACATAGGAGCATCGGCTTCATTCTGTTGGTGAAGGGGGCAGAAGAGAGACGTTTGATTTGGCCCACAAGTGACTGTGTGAAATCTAAAATGAGAATTGCATAGGCAGTGGGATAGATAGGTCTCAAGGTTAGGAGAAACTGCCATAAGAAAATTTCATGGAAGAAATTAAATTTAGATTTTCACTGTCAGTATTCTGAACATTTCCCACGGGATATACCAGTCTGTTCCCAAGCATGTAAATGTTCCATGTACTGTGGACTCCACTCCCCTTCCCATAGAACTTGCAGTGTGAATCACCTGGTTAATATATTTATTTGAATAAAGAAAGCAGAAATGAGGATCTCACTTGGAACATACATAGTTGTTTTATTCTTACTCTCTCATGTGGTTTACAGTGTCTCCCACACAAGAAGAACCCCAACTGGTAGGACATATTACAAGGGAGTCATTGAGCCAGCAGCAACCACAAAAGAATCCAGGGATGGGAATGAGCTATGAAACCTAAGGCAGAAGAACTGATAATGGTAGTTTGCCAATTTTTTGACCTCTAGTTGCTCAAATGGGAACAAGGGAGGGAAACATTAAATGAGATAGAGAACTTGGAAGATGTGACTCCATTTGGGGCTTAGAAGGAGAAGGCAGGGTTTAAGCCTCATGTGCTCTCCAGGGACTGCTTTGAGAGATGAGGGATAAGATGCATCCATAAGGAAATGTGGAGGGGGCTGGAGAAGGGACCCAGCTGTGAACAGGGACAAGGGAGGAGAAAGGGTCAGGATGATCAGCGTGGCTGGGAGGGTTCTTCCAGGTGGTAAGGGTAGGAGGGAGGATGGGCAGATGCACTCATTCTGTCCAGTCCTTCTTAATGGACAGGTTCCACTCCCAGGTGAGGTGGTCGTGCTTGTCGTCATCGGTGAAGAAGGACTTGTTATGGTAGGTGCCTCTGGCCAGCATGCCCTTGGGAGCCTCTTCAACTGGAGTGAGGAACTCATATTCCTCTGGTCGAGGCCCATAGCTGCCAACCATAAACGTTGCTTTATCCACTAGGAAGAAAGAAAAGTTCATTAAGGTAATAGTCTGGCAGAGGAAAAACATGCACTGCAGATTGCAGATTTTGGAGTATAGCTTACATTGATAAAAGCCAGAGCAGTAGTTTCCAAACTTGGTTGAATGCATTTTACCTAGACATTTTTTTGTTTAATGATTTTTTTGGAGTTCCTTTTTGTTTCTTCTTTTTCTTCTTCAGTACTAGGGCACTCTACCACTGAACGACATCCCCAACCCTTTTTGAAAATTTTTATTTTGAGAGGTCTTGTCAAGTTGTCCATGTTGGTTTTGAACTTGGGATCCTCCTGCCACAGCTTCTTGAATAGCTGGAATTACAGGGCTGCATCACTGTTCTGAAGGGACTAATAATAATTTCCTTTATCCTGCTCCTAAAGGCTGTGGTTCAATAGCCTGTTGTGGGTCTCAAGGGACAGTATTTTAAAAAAGCATCACAGCTGGTTCTGTTCATCAAAAAATTGGGAAATCAGTGCCTTAGATCTATGGGGATCAACTCAGTTTATGGAATTGCAATAAATTATAGCATTAAAAAATACCCAAATAAACTGAGACATGAGTTCTGACCTCAATCCTATAACTGTCTAAGTCATATGACATTTGGGGATTTCATTTCCTCCTCTGTGTAATGATCTTTAAGGATCTCTTACACAAAAGTTATCATTCAGTGAACATCCGGGTAGCTCAACAACTAGTGATAAGAATAGAATTCATATATATAAGGGGGAAATCAGTAAGTTGGCCTAAATAAAACAGTGAAGAACTGGGACAAATAGTGATAATAACTAATCAAATTTATTTATAGGGTGAGTAGTATATAAATATTAAGAGTAGTTGGGATTAGAGATATTAATAAAAGTAAGTAGCTACGCAGGTAGTACATTGTTGACCTTAAAGTGTTAAGTGTGAAGGAATAGCTACAGGCACAGCATGGGCCTTTTGCCAAAGTGAGTCAAGGCTGTCCCTGTGCTCACAGGAAATAGGAAACTGAGCTATTTTTTCATAAGGCTAGGTGATGGAGAGGCCAAACAGTATCTTTCAGGTTAGCGGACATCTCCGAGATTTGAGTAACCGATTGACTGTTACATGATGCAGATCTATGGATTTCTCCTTTCTCCTTTGCTTGCCTGTTTGGAAGGACTGGCTGTGACTCACTGCTTCCCACCTGTGGGGGCGACAGCCTCACAGGCAAGGACAAAATTCAGAGGTTCTTCCTCTACTTTTCAGCCTCTCATTTCTCTTTGCTCAGATCAATGGCAGAAATCTAAAGGTAAAGTCCCAAGGCATGTTGAGAATGCCAGCAGAATAAATAACATTGTTCCATTACTTCTTTTAATTAGACAGTTTTTCTCAGTCCTGGAAAGAATATTATTTTTCTGCTATTTCTTTGTTAGGAAGTTGAACACTGCCTCCGTGGGCTGCTCCCCAACTCCCACTCCTAACACACATATCGCTGGGCAGGTCTTTCTTCTGTTAGCTTTGTCTGACACTTGAGAACCATTATTATTATTTTTTTTACAACTTTTATTTCATTTAAACTCATCTTGGTTACTCTTTCTATATAGGAGCATTATAGTTCAATTCCAGAAGCTTAACGGTGAAGGTTAGTGGCTGACTCTATCTAAACTAGATATCCTGAATGTTGTCCTTGCTGATAATGTCTAGGTCAGAGGTAAATGTGTTCCTGTTCCTAGGGTGGCCACTCACAGCTTTTATCAGATTCTTAGAAGAGTCTATGAGTAAGTAATTTTAATAACCAGCATTTGAATTATCAGTAAGAACAGTGGAAAGGGTTAGGTTCCTTACCTTTCAGCCCAGTCCGATAGGTGTGTTGAACATACTTCAGACCTGACACAATATCTCTGTTTACCTGTAGTTAGGAATGAGCCAAGAAATTTATATTAAAGAGAGTCTTACTTTCCCTCATCTTTCATGTTGACCCTGCCAAGCTAAGTCTTCTCTGAGGATGAGAGGTCTAAAGATTTAATCAGAATATGTGTTCCTATAATCATTTAGGGCAGTGGTGAGGCAGAAATCCAAGATAGATTATAAGAATTAACCTTGCCAGTCTGGTTTTAATCAATGAATACCATTTTTTAATTGTTTTTTTTTGGGGGGGAGAAGTGGTTAATTATCTAAATATTCATCATTGGCTTTCTCTATGCTTCATGGTTCAAATTCAAAGAATAGTCGTAAGCTTCCCCTTTGCAATACTACCAGCCAAAATACCAACCTTGTCTCAGGAAAGGTTATAAAAATACCAGTGAGAAATTGGTAAACACCTGAAAACCATAACCTCAGAAATGATCCACCTACCATATGAAAAACAAACAAGGAGAAAAGCCAATATGGAAAATCAGGTCTGGAAGATGGTTATATCCTCCGTGTAACTGAGAATAAAGTCTCGAGGTAAGGTGATGGGTCGTGTGAAGATGTCCTTTCCCAGTAATAATGGACACAATCCACATGCATGTGGCAAGTGTTTTGGATGTCTGTCATTGTCAAATACATAATGTTATTTCCCAAGACTTTCAAAGAAAATTCACTAAACCGGAACAAAAATATAGACAGCTGTGTACTTTGTTTTTCCATGATTCATTTTACCTGAGACTGAACTGGGTTGTCTGTTAATTTCATACAGTGGTCATGTCTATACAAACAAACTAAAATGGACATTGAGTCATTAGCTGGAGAGCCTGGGTAACTGTTTAGCAATACGGAGTAAGGCATTTTCAAATATTTTTTCCCCAACAATAATTATTGCTCCTTATGGCTCACTTTATGCAATAGTTAAATATGCAATAGTTAAACCAGTCTACCAGAATTATCTTTTGCTTGTCAATGGTAAGGTGGTAGAGTGGTGAAGACTCTCAGATTAGATTCTAGACTTTCTAATCCATATAAATTTACCAAAAGCAAGCAGAATGAAAATGACTTCATTGGAAGGAGTGGAATAAAATGATGCCCAAACTTCCTAATTACTCTGACTTCCAGATCTAGTTCATAGGATTCAAGAAAATGAATATGTTTTTCTAAAGTCCTGAGCTTGTCCCTTAGGTTAGTGGGGGACATGATTCAGTGGGGGAAAGACCTATGAAGAAGAGTGAAGGGGTATCAAGAAGGCCTTCCAACAGAGTCAACTGTTTGAGCACTGCTCCATGGAGGATTCATTTAGCACAAATACATTCAAGATGAGCAAAGGAAAAGTATGAATATTCACAGTATCCTTTTCTTCTGCCCTCACCCCATTCTCCACTGTGTCTCCCACATTCCACAGAAGAAAGAAGGCTTGGTGACATGAGTGAAGGCAAAAACTGTGAAGTCAGTGGTGCTACATATACTTGGGAGGCAGAGGAAAGAGGAGAGAGAAATTGAAAGAACCACCTAGGCCTGGTGTTCAGAGTATTGTGAAGTTTAAGAAGAGAAGGAGAAGAACATTAAGAACAACTCACAGAGAGAATGCGAGAGAATTTTAGGATGTGCTACTGGCATTGTAAATGCAGATTTCCTTGTTGTTTTTTTTTTTTTCAGGAGACATCAGTGAAGATACTTTTTGCTTCTAATTGTGGCTCCATGTTGGGAAGGCCCAGAGCCACCCTCTAGTTGTTCAAATTTAATGAGATTCACACAGCACAGCCTTTCTCCTGCTAGCGACAAGGGCAAGCCTCTGAAGTGGATGGGATTTGAAAGTCCCTTTCTGTGCCCCGATGGGCAATTCTGATCACCAGGAACCCTTACTACTGCATCACCAGACCTTCCCTTCTCTCCTCAATCACATCAATATTTGCCCATCATATTTAATTTGATAAAAACTGGATTCTTAAACTGACAATGCAATTCCTTATATGACTAAAAATTGAACCAATATGTAACCCATTGTAGGAATATTTAGGTAAAGTGCTTTACCAACCCCTAGGTCCTCTCATAATAAGTAGTGTGACCTGAAACAAAGTGATCCATAGTTCAGTGCCAATTATGGATTAGGTGTCAACAACTATTTCCAGAACAAAACTATTTTGAGGTCCATGTGCATGTGGCAGGAAGTGATCTCCAGCCACCCTGAATCATATCCTCCACCCGGGAAGAAGAAGGCCCAGTGTGCAAACAGAGCTGATGGAACCTTGCTCGGCAGAGTCCAGGCCCTGGAGAATGTGACTGAGTGGGAATAAGGGCCAGCCAAAGCAAACACAAACCATAATGTGCAAACAGTGCATTTGTAACTTATTTGTTTTCAGAGTCAAGGTTAATTTTTCTTGTGATTGTGGCTACTTGTTGCAATATATGCTATTCATTAGAAGTCAGATTATTATTATTATTATTATTATTATTATTATTGTCTTTTTGTGACAGTGTCCCACCATGCAGTTCAGGCTGGCCTTGAACTCACTTTGTAGTTCAGGCTGGTCTCGAACTTGTAATAATCCTCCTGCCTTAGCCTCTTGAGTGCTGGGATTAGGGGCGTGTGCCACAACACCCGGCTCAGATGATTTCTTGTTTAGTTTTGCTCTTACCTGGTCACCCGTTCCACAACCATAACTGTAATTTCTAGTAATTTAGCAAAGACTGAGGTTCCAACTATTTCTTCTTGTTATAAGTGAATTCATTTATTTGTCCATTTCTCAATATATGCTCACTAAATGTTTTGTGTGAAATACTGCAAAGGAGGGATACATAATTTCATCTTGCCCAATATGCTGAGCTTGTGTCAGGAAGAAATGCCACAAAAGGTACAATCTACACCACTGTGTGTCTTGTGGATGTGAGTACTAGGGGTTCCTAGACAGAGGGATCCTGCTGGTATAAGTGATACAGAGGAAAGTTTGAGGGACCCTGGCTGGGAAAGGCAAAGTGAAGGTAGGTTTCCAGAGGTGGAACTCAGAGGTGGGAAGACAACATTCCAGACTAAGGCCTGGGGTCAAGGAAGGAAAAACAAAAAGTATGCCAACATGATAATGCGTGACCCTTAATCGCTGTTTATAGGTAAGATTTAAAGTAAAAATACACATGGAAAGGTACTTACTTTGAAGTGAATTTTGACTCTATATTCAATACCTTCTTTTAGCACAAACATTTCTTTTTTGAGAGCATTAAGGTCCCCTGTAGAAGAGGATTTGGGAAGAGTTTAGTATCCTTAAAAGCAGCTACAAGAAGGGATTTTCTTTCTTTCTTTCTTTCTTTCTTTCTTTCTTTCTTTCTTTCTTTCTTTCTGTCTTTCTTTCTTTCTTTCTTTCTTTCTTTCTTTCTTTCTTTCTTTCTTTTTTCTCTTTCCTCTCTCTCTCTTTTCTTTCTTCCTTTCTTCCTTTCTTTCTTTCTTTCTTTCTTTCTTTCTTTCTTTCTTTCTTTCTTTTTCTTTCTTCTTTTTCAAAGTTGCCCAGGTTGGGCAGGTGTGGATTACACCTAGCTTCATATTATTTTTCTTAAGATCACTTGGGCTATAAAAGTTTTAGGTTTCATAAAAACAGATCTGTGTATAGTTCTTGGTCCCTGTACACTGGTTAGGGAAGTAATCGTGCTCTGTTATTTTCTTCATGTGATCCTGTATAATTTGACATTCAGGTACGTGTGTGTGAGTGTGAGTGTGTGTGTCTGTGTGTCTGTCTGTCTGTGTCTGTCTGTGTGTGTCTTGCAGATTTTTGCTTGTGCTTAGTTACATGAACGCTATTATACCTCTGGGATTCAGCCTAGCAGCTTCTTCAGAAAACTAAATTTGGGTTTTCTCTTCTGGGAAAAAGGCACAGGGACCAAGCTTTTCCTGTGACCTCAACAAATTTCCTTATGGCACTCAGATTTTATCTTGCAAACTGACAGTTGCACCTGGTAACATTATATAATTTTGCACAGGAAGAGGTCTGAGTTCTGGTGACAGAGAAGTTTCTCTCCTGGAGAGATGCTAGATGTGGGGGCCTGTGAACAGTGTGTGTGCATCTGCACTAGTGACTTCAGTTACACAGGAAGTGTGTCCTCTGGGCCTCTGATTTCTTCCCTCTGACAAAAAAGCCCATATAAGGTAAAGAGGGGATCTGTACCGTGACAGGGAAGTTCCTTGTTGCTAAATCTACTGTCGTAGAGGGGTTCTTTCCTCGGCCTCCCTAGAGTGCGATATTTGAATTTGGAAATGATTTTATTTTTTTTTCTACTAACAACCTGCCTTTCACAGCCCCAGCCTCCTGGCCCTGTATCCTTTTCTCATTCCCAACTCACGTTCATTTTTGCCTTAACAACCACCTTCCCACTCTTTCCTCACCTCCTGGAGACATAAAACTCGGGAAAGAGCTTGTTCTTTAGTCAAAGCAAGGTGAGAGAAAATAGCATCTTTATTAACTTTTGATAGGGAAATTTGCTTATGTAGTAAGAATAAGAGCTTTACACTTAAACAGAGTTGAATTTCTAGCATTATTCAGGAAGTTGCTCCTCTCCTGTAGATAAGATATATAGCTGATAAGAGCTTAGTACTTTCTCTGACATCTAGACTATAAACAACACAACTCTGGAACTTACAGCTTTCTTCTTTATGTTTCTATCTAGAGTCTTTTATACATGAAAAGCTGTTTTTCTGCTACTGTGTGAAAATAAAGACCTGAAGTAAATATGATACAACTCAGCATATCAAGTTAGTTAGTGTGTATTTGTACCCTCTTCAGTTAAAATAAATTAGAGATTCTTTTATGAAGCATGGCTAGTACTGTACACTGTAAGTACAGTCATTTGTGAACTAGTCCAAACATACACTTCTGGAAGTCAGCTTACCAGGGTTTTCTTCAGCAGAACAGGGGACAAAGACCAAGTTTCCCTGTGATATTTCAGGCACAGTTGGGTCCACTTACCAGTAAGGTCCATGGTGATTGGTCCTGGTGCACTGTCACAAACCAGAGTAAGCCGGGTGACGGTCACATTTGGGAGTGTTGGGTCTGCGGGATTCAAAGAAGATGTAGGCATGAGGAAGAGACATGTGGTTGCTGTATTTTCGTTTCAAGTGGGAAAAAACGAATATAAAGAGAAAAATAGTATCTGTCTGGAGTAGACATAGAAACGGTGGTACCCTGACCATCCTTGGTTGTGATGGCCTTACAAATTGCAGCCGTGTTAATCCTGTATCAGGCCCTCGTGGGCTCATCTAAATCATCAACATCAAATATTTCACAAGTGGCTCTGCATGAGGTGCTGTACTTGTTGGGCACTGCTTATCCACATCTTGGGCCATGTCTTGTTTTGCCATTGCGTATATGGAGGAGAAGAGTGGTTAGGAAAGGACAGAGAAGAAGAAAGAGAGAAAATGAGAGAGGTAGTGGAGACAGGGGAATACAACCTACGTGGTGGTCTAGGCTTCTTTCTAAATCCTCCGTGTGTAATCTTTGCCTGCCTCATTACTGACCTGCATCCTATGTGCAAGGAAGACACAGCTTTGTTCAGCATGTATAAATTATGCCTTGCCCTCCTCATCCTGCAAGCACTTGGTACCCTACCCTTTACTTCTGCTGAGTGGCTACAGTGCATCCTCATCTGGAGTCTCCCCGTCCCCGGATACACACCTGCTACAACAGGTGCATCTCCCAGCAGGGTCTTCTTGTACTTAGTTAGACTTTCGTCATCCTTATCCATCTCCTGCAGCTCCTTCAGGGACTTCTGAGGTGGTGGCTTGTAATTGAGCTTGCTGTCCAGCTCATCGTCCCCTTCATCCAGCTGTGGCTCTGTGTCCTTTTCTGTCATCTTGATCTATTCAGAAAGAGGGGAGGAGAGTTATTATTCAAATTCTTGGATATGCAAGATATTTGTGGGACTGATTTTACTATCATCCTTGTTCTAATGAACTTTGGGTGTCATCAGCAATTTTTCAGATTTTTTTTTCTGAACTCAATCTCATTATGCTTCATGAAATAAGAATATAATCTAATCATTTCTCTACAGGCCTCAATTACTCTTTAATGTGATGAGTATCTCCTGTATATTGAATGCAACTGACATGAAAGAAATAACTTATTTGTGAACCATACACTACAAGTTAAGCAACATAGCATGAGAAACCCTAGACAATGAACAGCAGTCCAGTCAAATCCTTACAGGAATATTCTGTCTTTCACTCCAACCAGTCTTTTCCAGGCTTCCAGCATGCATAATCCCTATTACTGTGGTTTTAAAAGAGAGCCAAAGAAATGGTTGGCTTCTTCCTGTTAAGTCAATCTTTCTCTGAACGCCCGAAACATCTGAAGAATTATAGACCTGATACCTGCCTGGGGTATCCGAATGGTTCCTGCCCAATAGTGCTAAAAACTTCTTGGGAGCAGACATAAGATTCTGTATGGTTCTTGAATTCTTCCATAACCTTTGAATGCTCAGCATTCTATTCATTTTTGTTGATTGATTCATTAGATTCTATAACTAAAGATCTCTGTTCTTTTGATATACACCAAAATAGCAAAGCATTCTTAAATTCTACACAAAAATGTCAGTATATGTCTGTTTTCAGCTCCCTGACACCCATCTCCCCTTTCTGGAACTACTTCCTTTTGGGTCCCCACCTTGCTGCCCCAAGCAACTTTGTGCTCTAAGGTCCCACCTGGATGGCTCTGGAGTGCTCCTTCTTTTATAATCACTTACATTTACTTGTTTTATGTGAAAACATTGAGGAGAAATCTGGTAAAATTAACCCACATATTAGTGTTAATGACAGGAGCATGACTAGTCAGAGCTTTTCAGAACCAAAATGAACCTCAGAGGTGATATTTCTATCCTCTCATTTAATCATTGAGAAAATTGAGATCCAGAGATTAGGAGAGTTGCCCACATTTGCACAACTGAATGAGAGAAGCATTATTTTAATCTCAAGTAAGAAACTCCTAGAAGAACCTCAGGGCCTGCTGCAGCAATGAGAGATGGTGACAGAGAGATATTGGGGCAAAGAGATCATTTTTTGGTTTCCTTTACTTCTGCCTTGAGAGTAACTTTTCATTGCCTGTGTGTCAAGACTTTACTGTTCCTGAAGGACTTACCTATAAGACAATACCTATCACATTGTTTCCTGAGTGACATTGCAAACCTCTCCAAAGTTCCCTGAGAGTGAAGATATTTCTGGTTCAAATCAGTTGTGGTTTTGAGTTTCAATGTCATTAGCATTGGCAATAAGAAGAAAGATAATTTGGAAGTGAAACCAAAAAGAAAAAATAAAAACAATTTTGACAGAGCAAAAAGAAATAAAAGGGTAAAGAGAAAGAGAGAGGTGGGGTAGGTAGAGAAGGAAGAAGAGAAAGGAAGGGAAGGAAAGAGAAGGGAAGAGAAAAGAAAGGAAGAGTAGAGAAGAGAAGACAAGAGAAGAAGAGGAGACTAAAGAAGGATATTCTTTGGTTCATTATTTTTCTTCCAGCAAAATAACAAGCAAAACAATAGGCACCTTGACCAACTCTAAAAACAGCATCACAATGCCAACATGTACTTCTCGTCCAGGAAGGAAACTTGTAGGCCTATTCCTATGGCAACTCTTGTTTCAGCATAGAGCCAGCATCCCTCAAGCTCAGACTCTTTAGATCATAGAGAAAAATAGAGCTACCGACACAAATTGGGAAAAGGTGATGGGTGGTTGTTGTAAGTTACAGGTCATTTAAGGACAATCATTAAGGAGCAGATGAACAAATCAGGCAAGGCTAATCAGATAAGACAGATTTTCATCTGGAGGCCTGTGAAGGCTAACAAATAACACAGACAGAGCCCACATAGTAAACCATTCAGAACAATAGGAGAGCTGTTTACACAATAAGGGCATTTCGGCCCCTGTGACCAGGCACCTCTGGAGTGTATCACTTGGTTCTAACAAGTCACTTGTCTGAAGTCTACTACATGGTGACATTACACATGGCTGCTAACTCAAGGTGATCTCATTCACCTACAAGAAATTGTAATTCTATAGCTTCACTCTCAGTTTTGAAGGGATAATGAGAAGGGGGAGTCTCTGGCTTAGCATAAGATTTGCCACTGTCTGTGTGAACACTGACCAGTCAACATATCTGTCCCCCAGGTTTGTATCTTATTGTTACATCTGAGATTTATATCAGTTCTCTATTTTCTTGATTCATTGCAAACATAATTATTTAATAAAAATAAGACGCTATTTTTTAAAGACATCGAAGAATGGAGGTGTAGGATTACTCTATGAACTTGGTATAGTCAAGAGGAGGAAATTCAAGCCCCATTAAAACAATTTGGTCTAATTATAGCATAAAGAACAGAAATGACAAGCCAGATGATTCAAGAGTAGCTTGTTTGGGGCTGGGAATTTAGCTCAATGGCACAAGTGCCTGCCTGGCAAGCATGAGGTCATGAGTTCAATCCCCAGTACAAAAAAAAAAAAAATCTAAAGACAAAACTAGCTTAGTTGAGAAAGCTTGTCAGAAAAAGATGATAATGTCTTAGTATAGCAAATAAAAGAATTGAAAAGCAGTTCTTGGGAATAGCATTTTAAAGCAAAATTAAGGTCAGAACTAGTTGCTGGCCACCTACTGCTCAAAAGTCTCATAAGGCACTGTACTTAGGCTCATACTGATATTTAAGACATTTGAAGAGTAATGAGTAGAATTTGGGAGTTTCACTCATTTTAAAAGGCCCAGGTGGTTTGACTGTTCTTATTTTTTCTGGAAATTACAGGTGTCTTAGAGAATCCGATAAATATCAAGTTCCTTATCCCAAAGTAAAAGGAATAAAATCATGAACGCATGCAAATGATTCAGGGTTTCATGAACTCCAAAGTCCTTTATAGACTTTATTGGAATTCAAGATCTCTAGATTAGGAACATGACCTGAAAACTGTAACTTCTTGGAAACCTGAAGCAGAGATGAGGGTTAGAGACGAAGCTTGTCTAGATGAGGCCCAACCAAGATGTTGACCCTCACACACAGGATCATGTCCACCCACCAAACTGTTTGATAAATCTAAGCAGAAAATGTCAGATGGCATCTGTGTCTCAAGGATGACAACTGGAGTGGCTGGCAGAGGAGCACAGGTGCACAGGGAGAAACCCTTCAGAAGAATCCTGTGGGCAATCTGTTTTCTCCCTTTACTGTGACCTTCTGAGCTCGGGTTAGGTAACTGCCCAGGAAGTTACTTGCATCTCATGCAAGGTGCAGAATGAATGAGTACAGGCAGTCTGACTTTCAAGCACAGCACTCTGGCCCTTCAGCTGTCTTTATTAAGAAGTCATGACACAATCAGAGCCCATTAATCATTTGGGGACTCTCTCTGGGTATGCACAAGCAGGGTTAAATGCTTCTTTGTAAACTCTACCAGGCTAACTTTTTAACACAGCAAAGAAATGTCACATTGGGATGTTTTCAGTGCAACCTTGTCTCTGTGCAGCCTTGAACAAGTTGCTTAACCTCTCTGGGCCCCAATTTCATGTGCCGCTAAATGAAATTATTGCACTGGAAGTCCTCTGAAGGCCTTTCTTAATTTAGTGTTATGAATGCTCCCTAGTTTATTTACAGGACTCAAAGAAGTTGCTTACTGCCTTGAGCCTCAGTTTTACCACCAGCAAAGTGGTAATAAAAATCCTCCCTTGTGGCACTGAAGGGTTGGAGAAAACAAGAAAAATTTAGGCCAATAGCGGAGGTTCAATCAATATTCACTTTCTTCTTTCTCTCCCTTCCCTGCCCCCAGCTACATATGGTCTGTTTCTTTTTCTTCTTCTCTTTTTGGTCTTTTTTTGAGGCAGGGTTTCACTATATGGTTCAGGCTGTCCTTCAACTCACTCTGTAGTCCAGTTTGGCATCGAACTTGCAGTGATCCTCCTGCCTTAGCTTCCCGAGTGCTGGGATTACTGGTTTGCACCACTGTGCCTGGCTTCCGTATAATCTCTTTAATGGCACAGCTTTGGTGATATGAGGTCACTGATCTCCTAGGTACCAAATGCTTTCCATTAGGTAGGAGCTGCACAGATCCAAGCCTTCCTCCTTGGAAACAGACTCTGCTTCTTTGAGGAAGAGTAGAACCAGACATTCTGGGAATCGCAAGAACTATTTATAAATGGAATCCAGCTTCAAGTGGGACTGTAACTATTATATGTGTTTTGAAAACTTCCACACAAACAATTTAATTTTAGATGTTATTTATTGTTCCCTTGCCTAATTGAAACCAGAGGTCATTCTGTGAATAATGAGAAATGTCAGTGAACACTGATACCAGCTGATGGAGAGATTTCCCTCTGGCTTTGGAAACATAGCTCATGTTCCAAAGCTAGATCTGCTGGAGTGTGCTGGATTAGGCATCCAGACCCACATGCCACAAGGATTTAAATACTAGTTACAAGAGACAGAAGGAAAGGGAGGGGGGAGAGAGAGCAAGACATAGAGAAGAGAGTGGGGAGAGGGAGAGGAGCAAGGAAGAAGGGAGGAAGAGGAGAGGACCGAAAGAGAAAGAGAAGATGAGAGAGGAGAGGAGAGAGGACAGGAGAGGAGAAGAGAGGAAAGAGAAGGGGAAGAGGGCAGAGAGGACAGAGAGAGAGAGAGAAAGAGAGAGAGAGAGAGAGAGAGAGAGAGAGAGAGAGAGTTAGAAGAACAGGAGGCATTCGCTTGAACCCCAAGGCATCTCTCCACTCCCTACTGATTAGGATACATCCTACTTTTTGAATCTGGGACTGCTTGTCCAGAATAGATTCTTGAAACCTGGGGTACTCTCAAAGACTGTTGACATTTCAGAGCTAGTGAGAATGTGTATTCTTTGCTGCCTGCCTGGTGATGTGGTACATCTGGGGGCCCAGGTTTATCTCTCAGAATACCGGAAGTGGGTTCTCTCCACTGTGGACTCCTCCCTGGTTTCCCAGCATTTCTAGTGTTATGGAGACTTGGGGCTGGTCCCTACCAGCTCAACCCCCTGAACAGCTGAAATTTCAAAACTGGGTGATAAGAACCTATGCCTAAGAGTACATCTTTTTAATACAAAATAAAGATCATAGTTAATCCAGAGAAGGATACAATTTTCTAGAAGCAGAATTCTTTAACATTTCCTGTTGCAAGAAAAATAATGCATTATTTCTTGCCTGTGCATTCAGGGTGGGCTATTATTATTATTATTATTATTTTTTGGTACCAGAGATCAAACTCACAACCTCACACCTGCCAAGCAGGCTCTTAAGCCACTGAGCTA
>RJWM01008146.1:38248-75401 GCA_004363535.1 Dasyprocta punctata | reverse complement strand
CTGAGTGCTGGGACTAAAGGCGTGCACCACCACACCCGGCGCTATTTTTTTTTTTTAAAACTTATGATGAAATAGCTGTCTGGAATGATGTCTTAATTAAATGTCACTTGCAAATATGGAGATTTTTTTTTACCTACGTTTAAATCTCTGGCTTAGACTACATGCAATTGATTCATCGCTTTTCTTTGTCAAATCTTCATGTCTGGAAAACTGGAAGCAGAGCATCTGTCTGGCCCATTTCTGTGCATCTGTTTAATTCTTGCAAGTGTATCGTCTCAGCACATGTGAACATGTATGTGTGTGTGTGTGCGCGCGTGTAGGTGTGCACACTCAGGCTTTCCTGCCCTAGGCTCTGGGAGCCCATTCATGTAACAAATTGGTAAAACTTGGGGATGAAGTGAGTGATTTTAGTGCTGCTTTTTGCCAGTCGTGGGTTGCTAAACACAGCTCCTAGCCCTTTGGCCCCTACTGTCACCAACAATTGGTGTTAACTGAAGATCTTTGGATGTAGGGGGAAGATGTTAAAATAACGGGCATATTCCAAAATGTGTGTGGTAGCCCAACTTGTGAGTGTGTGTGTGTGCGTGGGGGGGGATTAGGGTCAGTGGGACACAGCCATTCAATGTCTGTGTGGCCAAGAAGCCCATGCCCACAGTTACAATCTGTAATTGATGTTTTCAACTTTGATTCTGGAGACCACAACATGCTAAACACGCTTCCAATTTCCCCCCTCTCTCTATATGTATTCAACTCAGTTTCGTCCAGCTATCATTCTGTACTCCTGCTTTCTGCTGGGCCCAGGCTACAAACCACATGTGAAGAAAATCACTTAGCCATGATGTTCATATTTCTCTGTGAAAGGTTATTTTAAAAATAGTTTTACACTGTTGGTGGGAAGGTAAAATGGTATAGCTGCTATGGAAAACATCATGCAAGTTTCTCAAAAA
This sequence comes from Dasyprocta punctata, assembly GCA_004363535.1. Classification (NCBI taxonomy): domain Eukaryota; kingdom Metazoa; phylum Chordata; class Mammalia; order Rodentia; family Dasyproctidae; genus Dasyprocta; species Dasyprocta punctata. Next base: position 74,454 of record RJWM01008146.1, on the reverse strand, counting down.
CTAAAAGTAGGATTACTAAATAATTTATAGTCCTATTATGTATGTACTATATAATGTATAGTTCCACTTATATATATATATATAGTTCCACTATAGATATTTACTCAAAAAATTTGGAATCAATTTGTCAAAGAGATATTAGCTCTCCTATGTTCACTGTAGCATTCTTCACAATCATGTAGATGTGGGAACAACCCAAATATCCACCATCAGATTAATGGATAAAGAAAATATGCTCTACCTATCATCTATATCTGTATGTCTATATGACAGGAAACACTATTCAGCCTTAGAAAAGAAGGAAATTCTACAATATGGGATGATATAGATGAACCTTAAGAACATTATCCTAACTGAGATAAGCCAGGCACAGAAAGAAAAATACTGCGTGATTCCATTTATATAAGGTATCTAAATATGGCCCAGTTTAAAGAGTCAAAGAGTGTTGGTTCCAGGTTGGGGGAGTTAACTAATCAGTGGGCATGAAATTTCAATCAGGTGGGATGAATGAGCTCTAGTGATCTGCAGGACAGCATTGTACCTATAGGCAACAATAATGTATTGTACAGTTAAACAGTTGTCAAAAGGGTAGATCTCATATTAAATGGCCTTACTACAGTTTAGAAAGACCCCACAAATGTTGAAAACTTAAATGTTTATGAGAACAGTGCTATAAGTGAATTAAATGGACAGTGGGGAAGCCCATCGAAGGGCCCAGTGTGTTCTCAGTATGTAGGAACATCGACCTTATTGTTGCCAGATCTGATTCAAATGAGGCAAGAAATTAGATTTTTAAAATGTTGCATATCCTAGCTTTTGAATGTTTTCAACTAAGTTGCATTAGTCTGTTTCCATGATTATTGCTTCTGTTACAGAGGCTGGGTAACTTATAAGAAAGATTTGTTTAGCTCACAGTATTGGGGGCTAAAGATGAAGGCAAGGGTCTCTTGCACAACACTGTGGTGAGTATCATCACTGCGAGATCCGAGTGACAGAAAGCCACTGACCTGAGGGGGCTGGGCACAGCCTTTAATGACAGCCCACTTTCTGGGAAGGGCCAAGGTCCCATGAAAACTAGTTAATTCCTGATGATGGTGCTTCTGATGACCCAACACCAGCAGCCAGGAGACTAATCTTCAAACACCCAAACACACGAACATTTGGGGTCACAAGCCTTATCCAGACAATAGCACAAATTAATGTCTGTGAGCTGCTCCGGTTTGCAGAAAGCCCATTTTGCCACTGATGCTTTAGTGTAACCCTTGAATGTGATCACTATATTTGTACTTTACCATCCTGCTATGTAAAACATATGTCTTTGAGTGCAGGAGGTTGGAAGGCTTGCACTGCACATATGGCTTTGCAGACATTTTGTGGGCAGCCAATGAATATTAATCATTAGCAGCAGTTTTATCACCATCATTATGCAAGCTTGAGAAATGTACTGCAGAGTGGTCAGTAGCAAACCTGCAAAGGTAATCATGGGACTACTTTGGAGAATGATGATCTAGAGTTAGATTTTGCACATATGCTCAAAAGCAATTATAAGCAGAGATAGAGATAGAGATAGCAAGAGAGAGAGAAAGACAGAGAGAGAGAGAGAGAGAGAGAGAGAGAGAGAGAGAGAGACAGAGAGAGACAGAGAGAGAGAGAGAGAGAAGAGAGGGAGAGAAGAGAGAAAGGAGATTGCACTGTGATCTGAAGGCCAGGATATTTTAAAATAGTTTTTGTGTTTTTGTCAACTGAAGAACTAACTTGCATTCATTGAAGCCTTAGTCCAGTTTTCCTCCAAAAATATACATCTTGGTTCCTTGGTTTTCATGACAATGGTGAAGTGTTTATTTCCTTGATTGGTAACGGCTACTGTAGCTGTTACATCTCTGTTATATACAGTCAGAAGAACTTGCTTTCTAGATTTCATAATTGTTTAATGGAGGCAAAATTTAAGAGATTATTTCCTGAGCACAATGAAATATACTTTTTTACCCAAAGAATTGAGGTGATAATGTAGACATTATTTCCTACAAATAGGCATAGGATTGGACTTCTCAGCCCCAAAGTTGTTCTTAAACATCATAGAATCAGTATTTTGAACTGGGAGAAAGCATAGCTATCATCCACCTCAAATCTTGTCTTTCTTGAGTAAACTAAGGTCCAGAGGAGTCAAGTAATTGCTGAGTGCCATGTAGCAAAACAGCAATACAATCCAAGTGTCCAGCATCAGGAATAGAAACCTACAACATTTATAGATTTAACACTGTGGTTTCAATTACATACTAATAACCCAAAATCCATGGCACAGATTTATAGTTTTGCTGAAGCCTGGATTTGGACCTACGTATAGATGTTGATACACTGAGCCACATCCTTGGCTTACCACTTGGTACCTAAGGCAACCTGCTGTCTTGCTTTCTGCTCTGAAGGGCTCACTTATATCACTTGGTTATGTTTTGTCACCTAGCTTATACAGCAAGCACTCAGTAAAATGTTTCTTAAATGAAGGAGTGAATAAAGACTACATTTTATAGAAAAATTTATAAGGCATTTGCAAGCCTGAGCATTCAAAATTTGTCATGGCATTAGCCTTCATGAACCTTGAGGGTCAACTGCAGATTGTATTAATAGAAAAGATTCTTAGATAAGAAGATAGAGCCCCCAGTGGTTTCTCCAAAGGGCACTTAAACCAGGCTCATAATTTTGTGGGAGTTAAAAGGTGAAGCTAAAATAGAGATTTAAAAATTATTCAATCCAATTCATTCAGTTTTAAAACCAGTCCCTCAGATTACAGTAGAAGTTTCTGAAAACAGCATCAGCTTTTTCTAGTTTTTCACATCTCAATAAATTATTGCATCAAGGATAAACAATTTCATATTTAGATGCTGCCTAGTGTAATGTGATCAAGATGCTTCTTCTGAATGTACAGACCCCCAAAACTGACAAGGACACCTTGTGGAAGGGTTTTTGGAGGTTCCTGGAGTACCCTTTGGGAAGATCACCCTGGGTCTGCTCTAGGCTCTTTCCAGAGCCTCCCCTTCTTCCCATGGAACATGGTCCTGTCATGGTCTGCTGCTTGCCTGTGACATCCACATTGCTGTCAGCTCTGCGAGTGGAGTGGGATGGCATGGAGATGTCTCTTTGTATTCCACTCCATAAATAGTTATTGAATAAACAAAACTGAGCAATAGGAGTGTAAGGAATCATTACAATTTCACCTAAGAAATTTAGTACTGTCTTTGAGGGTACTAGAAATCTCTTGACTAAAGTCAAGAAATGAGTGCTCTCAATTTCCATAGTGATCTCCCAAAAAGGAAGATGGAGAAATTTAGTACTGTCTTTGAGGGTACTAGAAATCTCTTGACTAAAGTCAAGAAATGAGTGCTCTCATTTTCCATAGTGATCTCCCAAAAGGAAGATGGAGCATACTTACAATTCATGTGCAGGGTGTTTTTGTACGTGATTTCACTGTACTAAATGTTACTGAGTTGGCATTTCCCAAGAAGGGCTTGAGGTTAACTAACTTTAAGGAAATCAGTATTTTTTGTACAGATGTCTCATCTCTCCTTTGCAATTAAATAACATGACCAGGAAATAATGTAGCTGGTAAATAATGTAGCCATGTAAAGTCACCAGCACAATCTATTACTTACAGTAAGTCTCACAAATGCTGATTTTACTGCCAGTTTAAAACTTCCTGAACCCAGTTTGGTGTTTCTGTGACTCATGATTTTGCTGTCTGTTGCCATGGAGTATGCTCTTGAATTGAAGAGACTTTTTTCCATTTTCATTTTAGGCGAGCTCCAGTTTGGCCTCACCCTTCAAATTTTACGTTGGCTTTAGTCTGCCCAGTGGTGGATGGAGAAACCCATGGTAACCCGGGGCCATGATGGATATAAAGATTGATTTTTGCAAGGCCTGAGAACTGCGTGGGGCACTCATAGTGGCAGAGGTGATGGGCTTTTGTACGTCCTTCCTTTCTTTGATGGTTTATGACAGCCTGTCTTCCAGTTCACAGAGAAGCCTCTCTTGTCACATGATAAATTATTCCTCTGTTCTACAATGATCACATCCTTCCTGCCTATTCAGCAATACATTCAGTGCAGTAGGGAATGGAGGGGCAATCATGGAAGGGTGTGTGTGTGTGTGTGTGTGTGTGTGTGTGTGAAGAACAAAGACAGGGTTCTCACTGAATTTTGTATTGGGTTCCATTTTAACTCATTGCTGGATGTCCTACCCCACCACACTGTACCAAGGATTATTGTTTCAAAGACTGGCTTTTCAGGGTTTTTGTCAAGCTAAAAACATAACAAAGATTGTAAGAAATGATAGAAGCGGAACTGGGAAAGTCCGTGGCTCTGAGATTCCTTTAATGTAATAAAGCATTTAGTTGCTATAATATGATATTGTTTTGTTCTCCCAAGTACAATTTACAATGGTTTTGCTAAAGGGTTTCAAGTCATTTTGGTAAGAGATCTTTTGTTTGTGTCTTTAATTACCCAGATTGGTTTTTCCTTGACTTTAGCTCATCTTAAAAATTTTCAGAGGCAGTGCCAGGATAGCTGAAGGGGTACCAGGCTTCTGCTAAACAGCCAGGAAACCACTATTTATTGGTTCTGAGGAATTGTAAAAAAATTAAGAGGTGTAAGGGAGTAGTCATTGTGATTCCTAGCTCTTCTTGGGCCCCAATCCAATTGCATGCTTTCATGTAAACCTAAACCCAAAGCTATACATGGTGTTGAGATGAAACAGCATTGTGACAGAGATACTAATGCTGAAGTTTGTCTTGAGGACTTGACATAACCGGGCTGACTTTTCATAAGGGAAGTTTTATGATTCTGTAGCACCAGGCATTTGCTTCTTGGGGCTGTTTGTAGCCCCCTCTGTTAAAGACACAACCCCTCTAAGCAAAATGCTATGTCTGTGGAACACCTAAATGCTTTGCACTTCAAGCAAATTGCAGGCTTTCCTGTGGGTGCAGAATAAAGTAAATAAGCACTTTGAAATGAGTTTCTGACATCCACGCATGTGGCATGTCTAGAAGATGTAACATCTTTTGGAGGGCAGAGGCCTGAGATAATTCCATTTTCATGGTTGCTTCATTATTGCAAAATGGTCTGAAATCCTGTGACATGTGGCCCTGGGGAGAGGGGAATGCTGACTTTCCACTGTCTAGTCATTGTTCTGTCCATCGTGGATAATCGAGTCCATTTGTATAATGGACATTTGGTGCCAAGAATGGGGTTCTTGCTCAGGATTCCCTTCGGATATGTGTGATCTCTACAATCTTTTATCTTGTCTGTTTTCTGCCTCCTACAAGGCCAGACCTATCTTGGTTTCTAGGATGAAACCTGACCTTAGAAGCTTTTAGGAGTTCTGCCCCAGTTCTGCCCCTGGAACTCAGCACAAAGTCACCGATTTGCTGGTCTGGCTTCGAGTCTGGGTTTGACTTGAGCTTCAACTCTGAAAACTGAGCTTCTGGTACTCTGTCCTTGTTTCCTCCAGTCTCTGTATCCCTGCTTCTTCTTGTTCCCACCTGCCTGACTCCTTATCAAGGTCACCGAGAGCTCTGCTTCCTGTGCAGCTGAATCTTCTCCTGCAGCTTCACTTGCCAGTGCCTGGAGCTTTACACTAACTGCAGACAGGGGATGGAAGCTCTGATTCATATAAGAATGATAAAGGATATAGTTTCCATTTATTAAGTGCATACTATGTGTCAAGCACTGGACTTTACATCCATCTTCCCTTGCTTAATCTTCAGGGGCACTTTATGCATTATTATTGACATCCTTATTTACATGTGAGATGAATGACATTTCTATGGTGCCTGCATGAATCAGTTGTGAGCTCTGGACTGAGATGTAAGTATATTTGAGTCTTTGCTCTTAGACATCAACCTCTTCTGCTCTGAGGACAAAACTTTCTTATGCCTGATGCCTGTGCAGATAGCCAAGTGCTGCCCCTTCCTGAACCCACTGTAGCTTTGCTCTGTCTGCACGTGAGCTTGGTTGAATCTTCCTGCTGAGACACCCTCCTGCTCCATACCGGTTGTCATCTGCCTGGTGCTCAGATACTCTGCTCTGCTTCTTGAAATGGGGTCTTTCTGTCGCATGTGGCAAAGTGACTGCCTGCCTCCTGGTATGGGCTGGTTTCAGTCCAGCCTCCTGAGTCTGCCCTGCTCTACTGTTGCTTCTTTGGGTGTGCTTTTGCTATGATGGTACTTAACTTGCGAGGAGTAGAACTGGGTAGTAGGAAAAGAGATGGAAGTTAGGCTTGAGGCCAGCATTCAGACAGTACAGAGAAAAAAACCCCACGACATTAAATGATACCAGTGGCTCCTTTACATTGTATAAAGAAATCAAAACTGATCATGGCAATCTTAAAAGTTCAGGAATTCAACTCCTGGAGAAGCATTCATGAGTAACTTCACACTTTTCCACAACTTACTATATCATATACATTTTAGCTGACCTGTAAAATTTACGTTTCTATCTAGATATGGTAAAGATTATTTCTTGTCTTTTACAGTTACAGTAAATTTAGAATTATCAGAATTACTCCAAACTGAAGTCTTAGTTCATTATTTGTGTTCTGATCAGATTGTACTCAGATGCCTTGTGAAAAAATATGGTGAATACTTGAATATATATATGAAATATTGTATTACATTGTTATTACAGTTGAAACCATATAACCATCAATCCCCTTCAGATTACTCCGCCTCACTGTGGACACACTTATCCCATCATTGTTGGTACTTTCTGAAGCAGTTCTGGAAGTCCTCTTTCATGAGTGTCTTTAGTTATACTATTGTGGCTGCCTTGATTTCCTGAATTGATTCAAAACATCTACCATTTTGACTTTGGGGAAAAGCCAGACATTGCATGGTGCCAGATTTGGTAAAAAAGGAGAACAAGAACACACAATAATGTTTTTATTTGACAGAAGTTGCCATACATTTAATCACCGGGATTGATCACAAAATACAGTGAATGTTTAAAAAATTATTACAGTGGGAGACACATTGCCTTTAATCCCTTTCAAAATACTCAAAATGCTCCCCCCACTTTGAACACATTTATCCCATCATTCTTAGCAATAGATCCTTTACCACGATGTTTCTTTTTTGAAAATTCAAACATTTTTCAATCACCCCTTATAAGTACTATAGCATTCACATTTCCAGCTGCCTTCTTATATCAACACATTCTTAGAATGCTTAAATTTTACCCCAAATATCAAGTTCATGCCAGTCCCATGCCTTTGGGCCAATCCCAGTACCTGGTTCCTCTGTGTCTCTAATCAAAGTTTAGCACCTTACATTTCATACTTTTGCACAAAGTTTTGTTGACTTTGGCATCTGCATCTCATCCTCTTAGCTTTGATCTGGCTCTGCGGTTTGTGGGTGGTGGCTTTGGGTGACTGGGTTAGCTACCCTACCTCTTGACACTGCCTATAGGGTGGACAATAAAACTGCTGATGTAAGATGCTCATGAGTCTGATCAGCATATAGAAATAGCCGGCATGGGCTGACTTGCTGTTCTCTTACTATGGACAAGACTTTCAGTGGTTCACTTTAGTAGAGTTTGTTTTAGTATGATGCAAAAGCAAGGATGAAAAAGAAGGAATTAAGAAGTGTTTTGCACAGGCACCAACTCCATAGAAGGTATGTAAACATTATGTACTGCTAACATGTAGTAATAAAAAAGGAAGAATTGTCCTGTTACCCTTCTACTTTATGGGTAAAAGACGTTAAATTAGAGAACAGTTCTAAATTCAATCCATTTAATTTGTTATTTCATAAAGGAAAGAGACAATCTGAGGATTTGGGCTCTCTGCTTTTCACCCTAAACATTAAGATCCTTCTTCCACAATCTAAGAGAGCCAGCCAATTGCCCTGGACTCAGAAAAAACAAAATAAAACAAAACAAAACACACTTAAACAATGCTAGTCAACTTTCAGGTCACTAAGAAAAGTAAAATCAATGAAATGATTTTTTTTTTTTTGTCTCTTGTGGTACTGGGGATTGAACACAGGGCCTTACTCATGCTATGTGAGCACTTTACCACCAAGCTACATCCCCATCCCCAGTCAACCAATCTTCATGACTGGTTCTTTTTTCAAGAAGAAATACACATATACATTCTGTGTTAAATTCAATGGCAAGCATCAAGGTCAAGAAGTCACTTGAGATTCCCAGCTCAGTATGCTTTCTTCATTTTGTGGGTTCAAGTCAGACAATTGATGTGACTTCACTGCGGTGAAAAGAGATTCTTGTCTGACTGCATCACACTTTCATCAGACACGGAGCAGGGATGCAGCGTCTTTTGACCTGTTCCATGTTTGATTGACTTTGCTTTGATGCTTGTGGATTTATTAGTGAGCCAAGCACTCACCAAGAGCCTCAAAGCTGGGAGCTGTGTGCCAAAAGCACAAGGTGCTCTTTCTGTCACACAAGGCTTTTGTTTAAACATTTCTCAAACAAATCTGCCTGCCTGGTCTGATTTTGTGGGAGAACATACTTGTAACACAAAGCAGTGCTGCGGACTACCAGGAGGCCTATGACTCGCATGGTGAATTATTCACTCCTTGTCTTGCTGGACAAGCTGGGTCCCTGGTATTCACAGTGGGGAGCGAGGCATTATTCATTACCAGGCTTTGGTTTGCTGTCTTCAGAGATCCCTCCACACTTTCATTACCCTTTCAGGTTTTAACAAGACATCACATTCTTTCAAACTTCCCCTGGGCAGCTGAGGTCTTCCCCTACCCCTTTCTTTTCTTTCTCCACTTGCAGAAGGTACAATAATAGGCAGAGAGTTGGAGCAGTTGTAAATTGCAGCAGTTAATGTCAAATTGACAGAGCAGTGATCAAATGAAGTTCATAACCACACAATGCAACCTGAGGGTAGAATGCTGTTTCAAACATTTCTAATGACAGGGCTATAAAATCATAAAAACAGAGCCCTCTTCTTTTGGAGAGGGGCAATAAAAGCAATTCATTTGGGTCACTACAACTATTAATGAACGTGGGACTGGACAGTGGTCTAGGAGAGAGCACTCTGTTGGTTTGGGACAAAAGCTCCTTAGGACTTCAGCTCTAAGATGTCGTCAAAGTTTGGATTTCCCCAGCTTTATCCCCTGACTTTTTGTCCTTGGCCACAGGGATACTAGAGGAACAGTTTGCTTCTCTGGTAGAGCAATAGTGGTGAATAGCTGAGCTATCTGCTTAGGTCAAGCATATAGCACATTCCCTTGATGAGACATAATGAGGAACAATGTCACGTGGTTAACAGGCAGCAGAAGAGTTAAAAGCCAATTACAGTAGATGCTATGCAACTGACTTCCAGATGTGTTTAGGTGCCAGAAAACATTGCAACACAAAGAGTCAGAGATGAATATCTAACACATCCCATTGTCGCTTTCAGATAGGAGGGAAGAGTAGGTCTACTCAGTTTAGAATATTTCTTCCTTCACTGGATGTCTAAGGTATCAGTGTCTCAGAATTAACACGTTCACAGTGATTTGGTTGCAGGGAAATGGAGACTTGATGGCCAGATTCACAAAACAAAATAAATGACAAAATGCCACTGAAATGACCATCAGGGTGTCGTGCAGTTGGAGGGGCTGTTGTCTGCACCTCTCATATGACCTGCACATGCTGATGGCTGGGGTGACAGTTAATATCCTAGGCAGAAGAGTAAATTGACAACTTCACTTACTTTCAAGTTGTTTAAAGTAGAGGATACTTTAGTGATGGATCTTGTAATTGTTGACATTGTGGTTTGTGAAATAACCCATTTCATTTAAGACTGGAAATACCCATGTGAATAATTGAGCCTGTAAAATATGAAAATTTACATAAACATGGAAAGATAAACACATATGAAAGTATATAAAGTACCCAAAGGAATGACAAGTTTATAGGGCTTATCCGCAAAGTACTGAAAATCGCGTGCAACTGGGTAATTCTGACAAATCGCTTTGGCTCACTCTGAATTACTTAAACAATTCAGGATGGAGTTGGGCAACTTTTCCTGAACATAATTAGAGTGGTTCCCTTTGATTGCGTGGATCTGGCTGTATGATATGTTATATTTCAATTCCTATAATTTAAAGGCACATGTGCGGGCTGAATATTGTAAAGCAGGATACGGCTCCTGGTGGTGCCAGTGTTCACCCACTAATTGACCTGCTAAGAACCAGCAGCAACACGCTCTCCACTTGTGGTCTGGAGGCTGAATTAAAACAAATGCCCACACTAGTATCCCATTTAGGTTTGTCTGATTGAAAAACTCATCTACGAAGCTGATGAGACCCACATTAGCTGCAAGTTAATGCTTGTGGGTTTCTTGAAGTTGGCTCTGCCAGCACCACTCTGTAAACAGGAACTCAGGCAAGGCTGGCTGCTCTCTGTTGCGGCCAGGAGTCCAGGCATTGAGAGAGGCTGGCTGAAGGGTGGGGCATGGCAGGGGCATTGTCTTGGAGACGACTTGGATTAGACTCCTAGTTTGGCTGCACTTATTTCATTGATTCTTAGTGACTTACAGGGGCCTGGCCATGAGCGCCTCATCTGTGTAATGGGAAGATGGTGTGGATGTCGCAGCTGGGTGTGAGTGTGCAGCCGATGAGGAGGAGACTGGCGGTTACCAGCTCTTGAACTGTACAGCAGCACAGGGGGCTTTGTGCTGGGAAGGGCGTCATGGGGCTATGACCAGGGATTTCTTCCCTGCTGGAGTTGGTGTCTAGACTCCAAGGAAAGGGACTTCGGGTGGCAGAAAGCACTTGTGTCTGACTGAGGGGCCACTGAACCTCACTTGGAAATAGAAGAACTTTAATAATGTTTTCAACTGACGGTTGCCTTCAGATTTGGGGGAAGTCTGCATTAAGAGAAATTTGATGCCTTGAGCCCCAGGCAGCAGAATTACCATGTATCTTTTAACCTCCAGAAATAATAAGCTTTAGTTCATAACTAAACCATGCATCTTGTCTAGGCTTCTCGCTGTACCATATTTAGGCAGTCACTTCAAGTGGGGGAAATCAGATCGCTTCTGTCTGATTCCAAAAGTCCTGGCTGAGAGGCAGGGAAGATGTCAACAGTGATTTCAGGCCCATGGAAAAGTGCTTAGGCCTAGCTTCGTCTGCTTCTCCCATTCTAATCAGAGAAGTCCTATGTGGCTCATAAGACAAGAAATGAGGGGTTTGGAGAGCCTCTCAAGAGCCAGGGGCCAAGAACTGGAGCCGGAGAGCAAAATGCTTAAACAAGTTCTGTCTGAGGAGTGAAGGTTAAATGACCCCAGGGATGAACCGGCTGGTTCTTAAGCAACTTCCTTGGTTTGGAGCCAAAGGACCAGTTGCCTGGTGCCTGTGAATACACAGGATTTAAGGCAGACTGGGAACCTTCTGTGCTTTCTACTCAGCCTTGGAGGAGTTTTATTCCATAAAATATAAATTATAAAAGGCATATCTGTGACCTTCTGGGTCCTGGACACAGAACGCATTCCATGAAAACATGGACTTTGCCCAGTAATAAAATGCTTTGAGACTAGTCCCAGCAAAAAAGATAAAAATCTTAGACTGCAAGCATCATAAGAGTTTTAATTTTATTTAATCATGGTCATGTTTCCTGCTCTAAATTTTTAAAGATGGTCTACATTTGAAAAGAATTAGGACAATCCTGTATCTTTGATCAGCTCAACATCTCTTCAGGGGAAGAGATTTAGCACTCTAGTTTTAACCAGAAATATAAATATGCATCAACTAACAGTTTTCTAAATTAGGCAATATAAACTTTGTATTTTCATGACATCCAAATCAATATGAGCCTTGTTTAATGCTTAAACATGACTGTCTTTGAACTAAATGCACTTGAGTGAGGGATCTTCGTGTATCATTATTTGTGACGCAACTTGTCAGTAGTTTTAACTTTGACCAGATTGTAATGGGAAATTTGGTTGTGCAAGTTTGCCTATTGTTTATTTATACCCCAACTTAATTATCGTTTCCCAGGTCCATCATCACCATTTGAAGTAGAAAAAAACATGGCTTTATCTCATGGGATAATTCCTACAGAGTTTATTGTATGGAGTTGGATTATGAGGTCAGGTGCTAGACAGAGAGGTCACAGCAGTCCTGGGCAGGGGTGAGGCAGAGTCCAGTACAGTCCCATAGGAGGTGAGAGAAGCTCAAGGCTTTTTCTCTCCCTCAGCAACTCTTCAGGGAGATGGGCAATTAGAAGAGTGGCCGTTATGTAGTGTCACAGAAAAGTCTTTTCATTTTTCTTTACCATACCTCTTTAGAAACTTCCACTATTAAAGCATTCTTTACAGTGCGAGTCACTAAGGACCTTATTTTGATTTTTCTTACGTGGGTGTTAGAGGATGCTCATCATCTCTACCTCTTTCCCTCCAGTTATTTGGCAGCAACACTCTCTTCCAAGTACATAAGAATTACTAAACACATTAACCAAGTTAGTAGAGTCATGAATGACCCAGATGGAAATTCCGGAGATTTTCTTAGCGGGGGGAAAAAGGAGAGAGGGAAATGTCAGAGGTCGCAGTGGACCAGGTCAAGAGTTAGGGATGTTAATCTGTATTGGCACTGGCAACTAACATTGGCTCCTAGAACACGGCTGTTAGTTGGGAGGAGGAAGGAAAGGAGGAAATGACATTTATTCCTCGAGTACCTACTGTGTGCCAGAATTCTGTAATGGTTGTTTAACTTCCTCATCACCACTCTGTGAATGAGGTATAATTATTTAATTTTTATGTAAGGGACTTAATCACAGAATTGACAGTGACAGAGCCAGAATAGGAATTCCTGGCCACTTGTATCCAAACTCTTTTTAAAGATTTAACTCATTATGAAACTTCCTCTGTGTGACATGTTAAATGTTTTTCTGTGATCTTAGGTGTTCAAACTGCAAGAGTAGGTAAGGAAGCTGGTGGTTCTGTTACTGTAACTTGGACAAGTCATTTCTACTGTGAACCTGGTAGAACATGACTTCACAGAGTGTATTTTATATCTCTCCCTCTAATGTCAGTCAGAGACCTATCTGCTTAGTGCTGGAAGTTGTAATTATTGTACAATCCCTGACAACCCGAGGCCATGCTTTATACCAACAAAGACCATCATTTCCTTCTCTGTGGTTAAAGATACTGAGTCGTACTAAGGAACTTGATAAAAATTTAGGCTTAGGGTGAGAGGTAGAGACTGGCTAGGTGTTTGCCAAGTTTGTTTACTACTGCACCAGGAAACACATGACCCTCAGTGTCCCTTGTAAGTAGATGTAACCATAGTATGCATTTTGGCTGAAGGAATGTAACTGGACATTTATGTATATTTCTCCCACCCATATAGTCCTCTCTTGGATCCTTCACTTTCCATCTTCCTTGTACTGGCTGGATTTTGCAGTCAGGATGACCTTAGAAACTGTGGGTTGAACCAAACAGAGCTTGTATCATTCTGAGTCCTTATGAAACAAACTCCCTCTCTGTTTTTTATTATTGATTGGATTTCATACCCTCGGTTAAATTCACTGATGTCCAGGATCTGGCTTGTACTGGGTGGCAAAAGCTGATTGTTAAATTTTCGGGAACTTTGAAAGCCAGTTGACTTCAGGTTGATAGTTTAGAATCAGTGTGATGGAGCATTTATAATTCAGAAATTGGCAGACATTGGTAAATCATGGCTTTTTTTTTTTCAGAGAGTCATTTACCAGCATACTGCTGGTAAAACTACTCTGATTTACTTGTATATAGGTTGCATTTCATTATATATATTATATATGCCTAATAATTCCCATGAAATCCCTGTAATTGGCCAAGTGATTGAGAGGAAGATGGCAAGAGGAGGACACTGAGGAATCGATGTCAGGGTCTAGGAAATCAGAGATTTTCATTATGCCTGAGAAGAACTTATACAAGAACTTGGAAGGTGGCTCCATGCCCAGGCTGCTGGCACCTCTTGGGGAGGTGTGGAAGGCAGAATGGTAGTAACGTGTTTTAGTTACTACTAGTTACAATGATGAAGTGTGAGAAAATAAGATAAAACTATGGCAAGCATTGACTTGTTTGTGATCTGAAATAAAAGGGTACAGAGTTCAGAATATAGGGTTTTATAAAATTGGAAAAATGTACTACATTAGGATGACCCCAAACTATGGGAAATAAGACAATAGAAAGACCCCATTCAAAATTAAAAGTGCATTCAGGTTTGGTTTTTGTAATCACCAATACTTTTAAGATGGAAATATTTGCATGTTCACTGTGAATCAATGGAAAAGAAAAAGAAAACTCAACTGTCTTAGTTTGCTACCATTATAGCACTTACTGTTCTAGTTCCCTTTTGCTGTATAACAAACCAACCCCAAACCTAGTGATTTAACACAGTAATCAACAGGAAACCTCCCTTCCCCCCACTTCCTCTCCTACCCCCAACATCCTGGAGAATGAATCCAGGGCCTCTGCACTGAGCTACATCCCCAACCTTTTTTTGGAGGCAGAATTTCACTAAGTTGCTAAAGTTGTCCAAGCTGGGCTTGAATCCTTCTGCCTCAACCTCTCACAAGCATTTGCCATCATATCTAGCTAACAGTCTTTTCTTTTCTCATAAATCTATCATTTGGGCAGAGATGGAGAATGAGGGCTCATCTTCCTTTTATGCAGCATCCATGAGGGTGGATGGGCAGAGGGCTGGAGGATCTGCTTCAGGGTGACACAGATGCCTGGCAGCTAGGTGCTTGTTGGGACTGAGGGCTGGGCTTTTGTTTCCTCTTCACATGGCTTCTCCATGTGGCTTGGGCTTCCTCACAAAATGGTGGCTGTGTTCTAAGAACAGCTGTCTTAAGAGACAACCAGGTGAAAACTGTATTGTCTTTTACAACTAGCTTGGAGGTCACACGTAAAATCAGTTCCGATGTTTGTTACTGTTCCAAGGAGTCAAAAGTCTCCCCAGGTTCAGAATGGGAGAACATAGAGCCCACGTTTTGATAGTGGATGGCAAGGCTATAGAAGGGAACGTGGAGTATGAAATACAGCTGTGACTTTTTGCTACACTCATTCTGCTGGGGAGTGAGAGAATTAGGTCAATTCACTGAGGAACTCATCTCTGCTAAATGAGCAAGAAGAATTTGATATTTTGGAGTTATTGCTTACATCTCCTTCTAAGGCAGCCTAAAATTTAAGGCAGTAACAACTCAGATTATCCTAACACAATCTAAAGAAAGGAATTTCTGAAGTGGTACCCAGAGAAATTTAGAGAAAGAAAAGGAATTATTTTTGGGTAAAATAAAAGCCAGAACTCTTGACTATTCATCTATCTAATACAGTGGGACCTTGGTTCATGAACTTAATTTGTGTCATGATTTTGGAAAAGATGGCCATGTTTGTGTTTGTGCAGAAAAGATAGCTGCAGTCATGCTTGTCACCTGATGCAGAGTTTGCAAACAGAAACAAAAGTTTGCCATATGCATTTGAGAATCAAACTGTTCACAAACAAAAGCATTTGTGAACCGAGGTACTACTGTGTATGTTTGTTGAAGGACTTCTGTGTCCAGCATCATTTGAATCACTGGGAGATAAAAATGAGTGGTTCATTACTCTTTTCCTCTCACTTGAATTGGGGATTGCACCCAGGGCCTTCACACTGAGCTATATCCCCAGCCCTTTTTAAAATTGTATTTTATTTCAAGACAGGGTTTTGCTAAGCTAAGTTGTCCAGACTGGGCTTGAACTTGCAATCTTGCCTCTGTCTCCTAGAGTGCTAGATTGTAAGTATGAGCTGCTATGTGTAGTTCTGAAGGAGATTGAAGGTGGTGAGGAGAGTAGAGAGGCCCCTACCTATTAAAAATCATTCCTATGGGCCTCACCATCACAATAGAAACAACCTGTGAATACTGAGGATGACAGAGCGCCCATTCTACTTGGGAGAGTAGAAACAGTGGGGGAAATTTGACCTGAATCTTCACTCATTGAAGATTAAGAGTCAAGTTCCTAGCAGAGGCAAAGCTGCCTACCTGGTTTTCCTGACTCAGAAACTAGTACTTCTTTTTCCTCTTTTTCTTCTCTTTCTCTTTCTCTGTCTCCATCTTTATCTCCTCCTCCTCCTTCTTTTCAATATGAAACTTTTTATACTGAATTGCATCATACAGATTAAAAGAGCATTGGGAGTAGAGCTATGAAGCTGTCTTGTGAAGTCGTGTTCTCTAATCCCACAGAGATGTAGGTCAAGATCTTGATTAGATACAATGACAGTAGACTATAAGAACATACTGATGTGTCATCCTCAGATTATACAGAAATCTTATTGGATCTGAGAACTTTAGTTTCTGATATGAGTAAATTTTTGCAAGAGCTACTAAGAAGAGACAACAGAGACTTTTTTTTCCATTTTGTTACTTTTTTATCCTCAGCAATATTCTGAGGACAATAAAAATAATATTGATCAAAAAATTGAAAAAAATAAAGTACATGAGTTCTTTGCTAGTTCATAAATTAAGATAAAAAATGAAATTTTCATAGAAACTCACGTATTCATGACCCTGAAAACAGTTGACTCTGGATATTTGATACACATTTCTCTCTTTACCTCTTACACACATTGTATATTTGGTACCAGGTCTATGGTGTTTGACCACGATGAATAGCAGTGATCACTTAACTCTGCTTCTACAAAAACATGGGATATTTCTGCTAACCTTGAAGGTGCCTAAAAATTCTTTAAATGGAAAATGTTTCAATGAAACTCATTTTAATTTGCAAGGTGGCATGCTCATCGTGGTGTAAATTTAAGAGAAAAAGGACAAGTTGCCAAGTGCAACAAGTGATAACTGGTTTGTGTCTTCATCACTGGCAATGGGTGGGATAATACAAAACTTTGAGGAATTTGGACTCACTGTCAAGTTTCTCTCATTTTGAAACTTTACCCTAAATGTCTGTTTTCCCAAACTTTGTCTTAAAGCCATCTTCCGGTTAACTATGTGCTACGCTTATAATGTTTCACCTGTTGTCCTGAGAGTCAAGGTGAGCTTATTTTCTATATCCTTCTTGGCTTAGAGTTCAGAGTCTCAGCCTACTTCAACACTTTTCATGCTATGAATAACATAACTTTGTAAGAAGGTGACTACTCCTGGCGAGATATTAAAAAAATGCTAATTTTAATAGCAAACTATTTTCAAAAGCATTTCACAGTTTATATTGAGTGAGAAATGCTTAATTCTCACCATGTGAACTCAGTTGCTTTGTTGAGTGGTGCAGATGTAGCTGTCTTGAGAATCTTTGAAGCCAAGATCCAGCTTTTCTCTGTAAACATCTTACTCTTATGCTAAGGTATATGAGGGGCAGTGACCTGTCTTAGCATCCTGAATCAGTTTTCCATCCCTACTGGATCCATGTGCTGAGTCACATAGCAGATGCGGCATTTTACCTGCTTGGTTTTGAATGACTCCACTGGAGTTTGTGGGTAAAAGGCTTGGCCTTGTCTGACAGCTCAATATCAATACTCTGATGGGCTGTTAAATTCTGAAACAGATGTGGAAAGTATTTAGTGGCCTCGTGGATTTGAATTCTACACTAGATACAATGTGGATGTTTGTGGTAGGATGCTATCCCAGAAGAATCCCAAGATACATGACAGGATGACTGATTTGTTGATATTTTGGTGCTTTTAGGATAAAGCTTAGTTTCTAACACTGGACACTAGAACTTTCGGGATCTCCCCACACCAGCCTGACCTCCTTCTGGTTCTCTGAGAAACATGGTGGCCCTAGTTCCCTAAATCTTGCATGTTCTGTCTCTTTTAGCACTTGCTATTTGTTCTACCTAGAGACTTGTTTCTTTTTTTGGCCCCTTAGTCCTATAATGGTCATCTTTAAAACTTCAATTCAAAGGACATTCCTACTGGAAAGCTGGCCTTCTCACACTCTTGTGTGTGCACCGTGTGCCCCGAACTGTCACTGTGCTTAGTACTTACTTGTGTGGCCTCTTGATTAGTATCTGGTTGTTGCACAGGATTCTGCAAGAGCAGAGATCATACTTCTTTGTGCATATAATTACATTCTGTGGGTCTAAGATAGTATCAGTGTCATACAAGATGATGTACAAATTCTAAACGAAAACTTTATGTAAAGTACCTAGCAGGGTCCCTAATGCACAGTAGGAACTAAGTATGGTTATTAGATTGTTCTTAATCTAAAAGTGTGATTCATTTGTAATCCTTTCTCTTTTACATTATGTTAATTGGATTTTGCTTACTATTTCTGCTGACTTTCGGTTGAACCTAGAAGGTCATCTCTGTGGTCCCTCAGTTTTCTCAAGAGTGGGCCAATAAATTAGCAGCAGTTTTGGTAGCCGAACCCTGGGGAAGCATGAATGCCAAATTGATGGTGAAGCATCAGTGTCGTTTGGAAGAAAGAATGCTTGTGCTGAGTAAATCAATAAGTGTTAGTATTGAGCTCTAGATTCTGTGTGCTTGGAGAGGCCTCTCTTGTCTGTCTGGCCTCAATGCCTTTGAAAAAAGTAGGTGGTAGGGCTGTAATGCTCATTATTTCTTTCTCCACACCAGGTCATTTTACATGCACAACTTCATTTTTAATATGTATTGAGATAAGGTATTTTGATTTTGATTTAATGGGTGAGAAAACTGAGACCTCCAGAGGATTAAAAAGTTGCCCAAGGTAACCCAGAGAGTAAATGGGATAGTTGGAATTTAAGTGAAGTGTCTCTCGCTGAGACTTTGGTATAACCCACTCTTTGGAGAGTTTTTCAAGTGTCCCTAATGCTACCTGGAAAACTTAGTTGTCTATTCTGATTCCAGTGAGGCATGTTAGTGGCATAGAAACCAAAACACAGATCCTTCTGGTGATTTTGGAGGTTGCTGGAAAGTGAACCTGCCCAAGTCTTTGTGCATTGTTAGCACATACTTTACCACTGAGCCATACACTCCAGGCCTTCCCTCTGGTGACTGGAGTTAGAAGGTAGCTCTCCTCCCATGCACATTTTTATGCCTTAAGTCTCCAGGGTCTGATCCACTGGGAAGAAATGTTGATGTGGCCAGACTAATAATATGTCTGATAGACGAGTATAATGAAAAAGGAGTAGAAATTTGTGTTGATGAGAGACCTGGGGGACGTCTGCAGAGGGTTGCCTGCAGTTGGAGGGGGAGGCTGGTCCAGGGAGGCTCATCTCAGAGTGGAGGTTAGAGGTGAGAAGCAGAGCAGCTATCTGTCGCGGGCTCCTTCCAACCCAAGCCGACTGGGTAAGAGTCATTTGTGTGTGTGCATGTGTATATGTGCGTGTGTGTGTGTGTGTGTGTTGGACCATCAAGCCACATGACTGTGGGCCCCAGTGAACATGAGACAGAAAGAATTGTCTCCTCTCATTCGCCTCTTATGGTGTGCTGTGGAGCAATGTTACACAGGCAGAGTTTCTGGTTCATGGTTGACTTCTGTGAGATTTTAGTGTTGGGGGCTGAAGTTGTGGATGCTGGGTTACATAATAGTGAAAAACAAGGACCAGATAGGTTTTCCCTGAGGAGCCCTTAGCAAGGCCTGAGACACTTGGGTTACATCTGGGGTAACAGGATTAGTAAAATGGATTCTCTGCAGGTTGTATTGTATGAGCCATAGTGGGCTGGGACTGTGGAAAGGAAAGAATACCTGTTAGCATTTGTGTGAAACTCCACACTGAGCAGAATCTTCCTTTACAATTCTAAGTAGTTTATGAATATAGGTGGGGAAGGATTAGTTCAGATTTTCATAGTGCAGTGAATAAAAATAATTGAAAAAATGAGTATATTTAGTAATGTTGATTCAAATTTAGCATTTTACTAGATGCTGGAGATATGATGGCATCTTCATGAAACTTATAGACCAGTGGGGAAGAGTGACATTAAAATTAATCTTGCCAGCTTTTGCAATTAAAAATTTATATGAATAAATTCTTGAGCAAGTGATATGAGTTGTGGGGAAGCTGATGGTACTGAGACAACACTAAACAGGAGAATCTGGAAAATCAGAGAGGCCAGTCAAGGCTTCTGGGATAAGAACAAGTCCCTCTGTAAGGATTTGGGTTTGGTGAGGGTGACTAGCAAGGCATTTTTAAGAAAGTGAGGTCAGCAATGCCAAAAGCTCAAGAATAAGAAGTTTCTAGTCTTGTTTTTGCCCAAAATTAGGATATTGAATTTGATGATCACTTGACTTCTTCTTAAACTTAATAGTCCATTAAATGACACATTTCTAGGTAAATGGATACACTTAGAGACCATACTCTTAAGGAAATAACTCGGACACACATGTTCAAATATTGCATGGTTTCTCTGGTGTGGGAAACCAAAAACGTAAATAAGGACCAAAATGTATAATGGATATTGTGAAGTAGGAAGAAAATGTTCAGTTTTTAGTATATGTGTTGCCAACATAAGCACAGGAAGAAAATGTTCAAATGGGAAGGGAAACTAAGAGAAAAGAAGGAAAAAATGGAAACCAAGTCTTTTGTAAACAGCAAGAAGAAGAATGGTTGAAGGAAGAGAAGGGGAATGAGAAAAAAAAAAGAAGAATCAAGATATATTGTGTACAGGTACAAATTCCCTAAGATGAATGTGATCATTATGTATATCTAAAGGATACCAATAAAATTAAATAATTGAAAAGTTCAATAGTCTATGAGTTGCATATATTTTATGATGTTTTCTGATCATGTGTGAGAACATGAGTTTGAATTTCCCTGCTACCATGTCCTTGATTTAGAAACTTTCTCATCTATAAAATAGTGATAAAATAACTGTTTTATTAACTTTCCAATGTTCTTGTATCAATAACATGTGTATTGACTAATGTGTACTGATGTGCACATTGACCAAAATAATATGGCTTGCATAGTTTTCCACGAATGTAAGATAATTTTTGTTAGGCGGTGTAGTACATCTTTGGTCTTCATCACTGGCTCCTAGCACAGAGCTCCTAAGATCCACGGAATTGCCTGAGTGATAACTGGAGCTTCTTTTGTACTAACTCTTTGGGGGAGTCCAGGTAGCTTCAGAATGGGGGAAGTCACCAGGAAGACCAAACCTTGATCAGAAGGTTGGAACTTTTAGAATTTTCACTATCCTGCCAGAAGAAGAGAGGAGCTGTGTGTTTAGTTCAGCTACCAGTGGCCAGTGATTCAGTCAGTCACGTCTCTGAGATGAAGCCTTCATAAAACGCCCTAATCTCAGATGTGTCCAAAGTGGGCATGGAAGCTCTCATACCTCACTCCCTGCAGCTCTTCCATCTGGCTGTTCCTCTGCTGTGTTCTTTATGCTAAACAGGTGATAGTAGCAAAAACACTTTCTGAGTTTCGTTAGATGCACTAGTGAAGTTCACCCTGAAGGAGGGGTTGTCAGAATCCTTGTATTAACAGCACCCAGGTAGATGTGTGGATAGCCTGGGGACCTGCTCTGCAGCCGAAATCTAACATGGGAGCCATTCTGAGGGGCTGAGCCCCTATCCTTCTGGGTCTGGACTAACTCTGAATAGTGTCAGAATTGCATTGAATTGTTGGAGACCCAGTTTCTTTCAGAGAATCAGAGCACTGGTTAGTGTGGAAATAAACTTCCTACTTTTTTATGTCTAATTTCAACCTGATCCAGCTAAACACAGACATTTCAGAATGCTTAGGCTAATATGACTCTTGTGTAAGTTGGTGAATTGGCATAATTTAGCACATCATTCTTTGGGGAAATAGACCAGAATTCTCATGGAGGACAGCTGATGCCGGGGAACTAAGAATAGAGAGCTGACATCACTTACAAATATAATCAGGGATTTAATGTTAGGGCTGCATAACTCTTTTCATCCAGCTCTTCCCCTCAATATATATTTTCTACATGAATGATTTGAGGTTAATGTTTATTCAAATGGTTTTTTTTTTCCTTGGGTGCAAATATAAATCTCTTCGAAGTTCTCACCACAGAAAATGGACTGTACAAAGGAGACAACTGACAGGACGCTAGGCAAGAGCTCTGCGGCCTGTGCTCCAGCCTGTTCTAAGCAAGGAGGTTGATGCGAAAACTAACCAAGGCTTTTGGAAACACATTATTGCTGTTTAAAATTTTTTATTTGCTATCATCGATTCTCTCCCATCTCTCTGAATTCAGTGTATTCCAGCTTTTGGCAGCCTGGCAGTGCCTTTGAGATAGTATCACTGGGCTCTTAACGAAATCTCACCAGCCCGGAGTCCCCACCAGTGCATAGAAAGCCCAGTCTTTGTGTAAGCACCCTCTCTTCAAATAGCACAATGGTGCCCACAAATTAGTGCTTAGCATTTGTGCTGCAGCTGCTGAGCAGAAACCCAGATGTGCCGCTGGAGGTCTAACCTGCTTGGTATAACAAAATACCATAGATTTGATGGTTTAAACAACAGAAACTCAGCTGCTTATAGTGCCCTAAGTGAGGTTTGAGATCAGGTCCCAGTAGAGCTATCTTCCAAGTTTGTAGATTGCTGTCTTCTGTCAATACCCTCACATGGCATGGGAGGGGGGAGAGAAAGAGAGAGAGAGAGAGAGAGAGAGAGAGAGAGAGAGAGAGAGAGTCCTTATATAGCTATATAGCCACACTCCTATTGGATTATGACTCTACCCTTATGATACCATTTAACTTTGCTCAGACCTTACCAGTGATGGTGAACCTCTTAGAGTGTTCAGTGGTATAAACAGCCCACTACGGCACGTGTCCCATACTTTCACCACACTGAATCCCAAAGGCCCTATCTCCAGCTGAAATCCCACTGAAGGTTAGAGGACACAGTCCACAGAGCCTGGGGGAGTATGGCAGGCTCCTGCCTTGGGAAGTGCCCAGTGTAGGAATACTTCCACTCCAAGCTGGTACAGTAGTGCAAGTGACTGTGCACAACAGAACGTACAGAAAGGGGCTACACTACGTCCTGTTGGGAGTTGTGGAAGGCTGCCCAGAAGAATTTGGATTTGGACTAAATTTTGAATGATGGACAGGATTCTAAATGAAAATAAATGCAATAAACAAAACTAAAATTCATTTAGGGTAAGAAGAACACAAAGGAAAAGGGACCAAAGTGGAAAATAAGAAAGCTTTAAGGGGAACAGAGGGAGAATAAGTTCATTAAAATATAGGATTTTGGGCAGGTGGTTGGTCAGGGCTGGTGAGACTGCATGACTGGAAAACATGAAGTGAGGGGTGACACTTGAAAAACAGGCCAAATCCTGGTGTTGTTCTTTCCACCTACAATGCCCTCGACAGCATCTGAGAGTAGGAGTGACAGCGTGAGGTCACTCTCTCCGGGGAATGCACCGACAGGAGAAGACTGGACAGCATTTCTGGAGTACAGAGACGTGACAACACTTGTGGGTCACTGGCATTTTAAACTTACCAGTAGCCACATGGATTAGTTGTCTACTGTTGCTGAAGCAAGTTGCCACAAACTTAGTGACTTGAAAGAACACAAATTTACTCTCATACAGCTTTGGAGGACAAACGTCTAAAAGCAAGATGTTAGCTCAGCTGTTTTCTTTCTGGAGTTTGCAGGGTAAAATTGGTTTCCTGGGCAATTCCACCTTAGAAGCCACTTATATTCTTTGATGTGTGGCCCCTCCCAACAATCAAGCTCCCTCTGCTTCCTTCTTATAAGAATCCTTGTGATTGCATTAGGCCCTACTGAGTTATCTAAGATAGCTTCATCATAGGTGCAGTGTCTCATCACCAAAGGTAACATAGTCATAGACCCGGAGGATTTGGAGGTCGGTATCTTTGGGAGGTCTTTAATCGCCACTAGTAAAAAATATCTACTAAACTATTGAAATGATTTTACTCCAATAAAGTAAAAATATAACTTCAGCATTAAATCAATATACAAGACATATATAAATAAATATACATTTACATATATTATATATAAATATATAAAATATATATATTTACCACTGAACTATGTATATCTATATATTTCTCTTTTCCACTGAAGAGAGTGTGCCTTTATAGCACATCTCTTTTCAGGTTAGGAACATTTCAAGTACTCAGTGTGACTTGTAGTTGACATTAAGTAGATGGTGCAAGACAGCAGGAAGTGGTAGGCAGAACTGGTGACAGAAACAATGTTATGAGATACAGTCACCAACCAGGGGATTTTTCTTTTCTTTTGAGGGTGCAATGGTTGATACATTGTGTTAACTTGAGAAGTTTAGAAGTTTAACTAAGTGATTCAGCAGGGATCCAGGGTCCTTACTTCGTAAACATCCTCATCCTGTGCAAGAGGAGGGCAGGGAGATGTTGTGAGTTCTACACTCACCCTGATGGAGGGTAACCTGCTTACAATATAATGGAGAAGAAGTTTGTTTTCCCCCCTTTTTCTCTGGCTACTTTTGCTATCTTCTGCTGCCTTGAAGTGTTGCCCTGGTGTCATGCCACCCTGCCTTGGAGCCAGCTGATTAGGGACTGAAGCTTCCACAAACTGTAAGCTAAATAAACCTTTCTGTCCTTAATTTTGGGTGGTGGGTATTTTGTCTCAGCAGTGAGAGAAAAGTAACCAAGACAGAGGGGAATGCATACGAATCCTCTTTTGAACAAATGACTGATTTGTCCTGCAGGACGTGTTAGGAATGTGGGTTTGCAGTTTAGGGGAGGGGTCAGATATAAAGCTGTGGTTTTGACTTGCTCTGTGAGAAACAGATGGTGAATGAGGTTAGAACCTTGGACATGCCAGTGTTATGGGGACCGGCAGAGGAGGGGGAACAGGGCTGGGGAGCAGGGTATGTCTTAGCCTAGAGGAAAGAGAAATGGTAGCACAGCGGGCAGAGTGGTCCTAACCCTGGCAGCATCCACCATAACAGCGGAGGGTCTCTCTGGGACTCTGTAGCAGCTCCCTCCAGGTCTGATGCGGCTACTCAGCCTCTCGCACAGGCTGTGCCATGGTCCCCAGTGGAAACAGGAAAGGCTTGCTTACTAAACTTCCTTAAAGGATAACATTATAGCTGTGTCTACCTGATGGAGTTGTCACTGACAACTGGAATTATGGCTTATATGATGAATACAGAAAACAAAAGAGAATGCTTCTCAACTCCTAAGGAATTTCCGTTGAGATCAGATGAACTGAATTATGGTCAGGGCTTCCTTCAGTGGGGTCACATTTTAAATGGTCTATGACTTTATATTTCTTTGGGGGCAAATGATTCCATTTCCTTTCTAGCTCCTAGCTTCTAACCCCTTTAAGAAGCAACTCTGTTTAATAGTAGAGTATGAAATTGAGAGTCAGGCAACCAGGACTCGAATTCTAGCTCTGTCTCTTGCTAAATGTTTGGTTTTGAGCTAGTCTCTTATCCCCTTTCTGTCTCAATTTATTGCCAGAAAAATGGGGATAGTTGCAGGATCTACCTCTTTGGCTGTTGTGACAGTTAAATCAATGTTGCTTTAAATATCTGTTCCTCTCAAACTCACACTGAATTTTAATTCCCAGTACAACAGTGTTGGGGGGTATTTGGGCCGGGAAGTCTCTGTACTCCTGAGTGGGCTAATGCTGTTATTGTGGAAGAGGCTTAGCAGTTGTGGGAGTGGGTTCCTGACAGAAGGATATGTCTGGCCCCTTCTCTCCCCTCTTGCTTGCTCTCCTCTCTCATGTGCACTCTCGCCATGACTTCTGCCATGTCACGATGAAGCAGGAAGACCCTGCCAGATGCCAGAGCCTTGGCAGCCATCAGTGAGAGCCAGATGAACTGGTATTGTTTCTAAATTACCCTGTCTGTAGGATTCTATCACAGCAGCAGAAAACAGACTAAGACAATCAATAGGTATGTGTACCTTTATATTGCTATACACTGATTTGCTTTGAATCTTCTCTAACCATTTAGAACACTATGTCTCTATTTTAGCAAGATAAAATAGTGAGTAGTTTACATGTCTTCTATTACTTAAAGCTACTTCCTTATTACTATTACTGTCCTACACTAAAATGCAGAGGCATCTACTTGTGTTTCTCCTACAACACAGTTTTAGTCACAGCCGAAGCTAACATCCAAAAATCTCTTTCATGAATCCTGTAACTGACTGTGGTCAGATTTAAAAGTTAAAATTAGGAAAAGATGAAAAATACCTAAAACAATATTTATATTACTATGCTGTACAGCTATTTCCTCATTTTGTAACTTTAAGCCAAGGAACAAAAGCAAAATCTTTGCAGAATGAATGCAGTTTTGTAAGTCTCAAACAGTATATTACCAATAGACATTTCCTTCCTAAACTTTGCAGAAATCCTTTTCTTGTGCATTGAGAAGGGAAGCCATTGTCATCTGCATATATTTAAGTTTCATTCTGATTTATTTGCACAAAAAGTTTTATAAGTAGAAATGGAAAATTGTATCTTTCCAGTACCATAACTTATTCTGTTAAAGAGATTAAATGCAAAATATATGTGTATGAATAATCATACACATTTTAAGTTGACCCTTTTCATCCTTGAGTATTTTAATTATTTGAAAATTTACTTATGACCTATGAAATGAGTGAACATACTCTGCAAAATTCTTTAAGTTAGAATTTATTCTTATTCATGGAGATGGCCCCTGGAGAATACCATTTATTTTCTTTTGATTCTGGACTATTACCTTTTAGGATGATCAAGCATGGTAGTTTTGCACCAGTGATCTTAGGATTACACAAAAATATTTAAAAATTTCCTAGAGCTTTTTGATAACTGTTTGACAGAGACCAGTGATTTTTGACTCGGGGCAACTTTGTCCTCCAGGGGACATTCAGCACCATCTGGAGACAGTTTTGATTTCAGGACTAGGAGTAGCATTGCTACAGGGATGTATTGGGTAGAGGTCAGGATTACTGGGAACAAATCATGGAAAAGAACAGATTCACCCTTCCCAACAACAAATTTTCCCACTCCAAATGTCGATAGTGGTGAGGTTGAGCTCTAGGGAGAACAGGCAGGTCCCTAAATAGGGAAAAAGCAACAAGAGTAGGATGTGACAGGGCTCCTCTTATTTTAAAGATGAGCTCTTGTGATTTTGTTATCTTTCTAGCAAGGATAACATTAAATGCTACCATCTGATAGAGCATTGGAATGTAAAGCCATTCCAGGCAGTCATATAATTATCCTTTTTCTTTCATGGAAGTTCATAATTTGAATATTCCCTGAGGATCCTGGGTTCAGCCAGGCATTGTGGTCAATGTCTGTGTAGTCCTTCTTTGCCACACATATGAAGAATCAAACTGGTTTTCAAGATTAAATTGATTTCACTTCAAAAAAATCAAACCTTGACTAAGCAGGTTACCATATATAGTAGATGAGTAATCTACAGCAAAATGGGGGAAATGTGATCAGGCCCTTACCTTACAGTTTCCTTATAAGAAAATTAAAATACAACACAGAGACTATAGATTTTGGAGTCTACTAAACTTTGCTCAGTAATATAACCCCAACCATGTTATCCTTTTGGGTGAATTATTTGATCTTTTGGAAACTCAGTGTAGCAATTGGTAAAATAGAAGCATTCCATATAGCTTGCTTGTTAAAGTAAGTTGTTACAATGATTAAATAAGAACGTGTATGGAAAGGCCCAGCATAATAGATATCATGCAGCAGAACTTCAGAATATTTCAGTTGTTTTAACTCCATTAACTTAGGATCTGAGGTACAAATTAGATAATCCACAGTAAGAGGAGAAGAGTTTTCTGCCCATGTCCTAAGTCTACAGTTGGAAATCATTCAGTGGCAAGAACCCTGTTTTATCTCTGTGCTGGTTGATATTGCTGTATTCCAAGCTAGCTGATCTGGTGGGGAGACCCATGCATTTTCTTGCTATTGAGCTCTAGCTCTGTGAGTCATATTTCTGTTCTGTAGATTCCTGATAATTTTTCCTTCCTTTTTAGCTTTCATCCTGACCTGTGAACATCAGGAACTAAGTGTCCCTGTTGACATCAGAAGAGGCACACCAGCCTGGATGTAGTAGTGAGGCAATTAGCTAGAAGACCTAGATTTCAATCACAGTTTTCGCCTGTGAAGTTATATGACCCTAGACTCTGTGTTACTTAACCTTTTGTTTACCTCTGACCTCAGCTTGACCACAGTGGTTATTAGGAAATTCACCATCTTCCAAAAGGAATGTTTGGAAGGTTAATGACATAATTGTGCCTAATCCTGGTGATGAGGAGAGAGTAAATGTCCACCTTTTGGAAATGCATAATAAATCTTTAAAGTAAATTGCATTTCCCCTATTGAACTAAATATAATTTAAGGGAAAACCATATGAAGAGCTTTTGGTTTCAAAGTGTTTGTTGTTAGTGGCCCGAGAAAATTCCTGAGCTCATAAAGTAGAGCAAATATATTCTTAGCACAAGTGGGAATTTAGCTTTGAGTTCCCTGTGAGGAAGGCACCTTGTGCCATTGTCTACTTTCCATGTGGAGTTTTCCTCACAGTTCCATGAACCAGTGACCATGACTGTCTCCAGAACAGGGGCACTCAGATTTTTCAGCTGTGTTTTATTTTATATTTTGTACAAAGACCTCACAGACCACTTCCTACTCCTGATGCTGTTTTAGGATACCAAACAGAAACAAAAATCTAGGCCCTCCTAAAAAACTTGCCCTAGTTTTAGGAAGATTCCCTTTTAACACATGGATGTCTCAGTTATTCGAGAGTACAAATTTGTTTCGAGATGAAAAATTAAGGGGAGATTGTGTGGAGATTGTGTCCACTTGGGAGAGTTTGGGGAAAACAAGGGGGTGGTCAGCACTATTCATGCTGCCATTGTCAGCTGTGAATTTTAAGCAAATAATTAATGTTATATAAAGAAGAAAATGATATATTTATGAGCATTTGCTGCTTCATGTGAGACACTTTCACATGCATTATCTGGCTTAATCTTTGCATCTGCTTTCTGAAGGGTATTATTATCACATTTTTGCATTTTAGGAGAGTGGTTAAGTCACTTGCCCAACATCACACAGTTCACCAAAGCCAGGATCCAAATCCAGAGTAGTCTGACTGTCAAATTCATGCTCTTTTTCACAAACCAACGTGCTTTTGCAAATAAGAAGCACTTCTGTTTCTTTCTGCTTTTAGTTACCTCACCTTCTATGATCACTGCCCACCCCCCCGAAGATTTTGGAAAATTCATTTCTGCTAAAGCATGTGAACTTGTGAAAATGGAGGCAGTAAACTTTTTTGCAGACTTGATGGATAACCATTTCTGCAAATACCATTGTCCTTGTAGTTTGTAAAGAGCTTAGTGTATGAATGCAACCCTATTATTATCTAGTAATAGTGTGCATTATTATAATAACATGCAATTATTTAGCTTGGATAAAATTAGAATGGAGTATATTTAAGATGTCATCCAAGTTCTGTTTTTTTAGACTCACTGAAGAATACTGTGCATTTAATGAACTGCGTCACAATCCGTATTTCATAGGAAGTTGATTTGCATCTAGCTTTTACCTTCACTCCCCAGGGATTTGTTGTTCTCTAGTATTAGTCACCAATTTGAATTTATTAGCACTGAAAATGTATTAATAGCATATAGACTTCATATAATTCTTAATATGGGCAGTATCTAGGGGGAACTATTTGGCCCAACCAACTAAATGCCTAGTGTGCTTCAGAGAGGCAAATTGCTTTGAGATGTGCTTGCCCCAAGGTGTGTCTGTGTGAGGCTACTGGGCAACAAGTTCCAGAGGATGGATGCTGCCAACGCCATGAGAGCTTTTCCCACTGCAGCAAGCTTACTAAGTACCCTGGCAGGAAAAAGAATAACTAGCCATGCAAAAATTCTTTGACTCTTTACCTGAATCCTTGACTTTTGGGGGGTTAATCCTCTTTGTGTTCATTAGAATTAGGGGAGATGGTTAAAATCAGTATGCATTATTATGCAACTTATTAGCAATAGTGAATAAAGAATTTGGTGGTAAGCCGGGCGTGGTGGTGCACGCCTTTAATCCCAGCACTCAGGAGGCTGAGGTAGGCGGAGCGTTGTGAGTTCGAGGCCCACTTGGGCTACAACGCGAGCGCAAGGCCGGCCTGAGCTACATAGTGCAACCCTGCCTCAAAACACCAGGGCCCGGAGTTTGGCTCAGTGGCTTAAGCGCCTGCCCTGGCAGGCGTGAGGTTGTGAGTTCAATCCCGGTGCCGCAAAAAAAAAAAAAAAAAAAAAAAAAGCATTTGGTGGTAGATCATTTTGAAATAATCTCAGTTTCACTTGTAAAAACTTTCATGTTTCTGAAACATTCATGGTTTCTCTGACTTCATTTTTTTGATAAATACATATTTATTGATTACTATATGATGCCTCCAGTCCTCTACAAACTTGTAATACAGCATCTAGGAAATTTTATATAATATACACGTAAGTTTAACACAAGGGAGTAAGTGATCTGTGGTATGGACCTTATTATCAGCAAGGTAATTCCCATGATTCGTTGTGTACCAGACCCCGTGCTAGGTGGCACAGGCACCAAGATGAACCAGAAATTACTTTTAAGTCCCCAACATTTATCAGATAGTCAGAGTTAGGATAAAACCAGTCTTGTGATATGTGATGGCTAAATAAACAGATGACATTTATTTCTTTAGGGCAAGTGTCATCTTTAATATGACAATTTAAGAGAGAGATGATATAAAACTTCAAATCTTTGGTCTGGGCGTCTGCAAAGTTGGGAACATGCTGGGGCTCCTTATGCCTTCACAATCCTTGGTGCGGCTCATGCCAGCTTCTACTCACATTTGCTTAAGAATAAGCAATTCTAGTGTCTAATATCTGGCTGTCTCTGGTTTAGAAGTCTCTAGGGCTCAGGTTGGAAGCTGCTTGAATGCTAGTTGAGAAGAAAGGGAGGGGACGGAGTCTGAGCAGCTACCCTGTGAAGGTGCTAGAACCAGCCCAAGTTCCTGGGAACTGTTCAGGGCACAGAGATTTACTAGGACTTGGACTTCATCCACCATTGTAGCCAGGGGCTCAGAATCAGATGAAATAGTGGGGACTGGATCCAGCCTGCCCAAGGGCTTGGCAGAAGCTCAAGTGTCTGTGTGCCTGCCGGTGCCTCCTGTTGGTTCTGTGCCCACTGCAGAGCAGCAGCGAGGTTGACATGGATTAACATCCATCTTAATGTCGGACCTCCATCTAGACAGCTTGGTTCAGCGCCCCAGATGGAACAGGGGGCAGCTGGGATCTGCTCTGCTCAGGGTCCCTCATTTTAGGACCTTTCTTACCCAGAGTGACTTGCCCTGGGCGGCAGGGTGCAAACCCTTTTCTGGTTGCTGGCTGCCCTAAGGGGCAGGGTGAGTCTTGTTTAGCAAGGAAGAAGCTGGTGAATCTAGCTTTTGTTTTGCAATCCTTTGGGACTTGCTTACAACACAGGATTTCATGATGAATAAATTTTGGTCATTCTAAAAGAAACTACATCTACTGATGTACTTGTCTCCTGGCTGTGGTTTCTGAAGTCATATTAAATTACATTAGAAGTGCATCTCTCATTGCCACTGG
Source organism: Dasyprocta punctata (assembly GCA_004363535.1). Lineage (NCBI taxonomy): Eukaryota > Metazoa > Chordata > Mammalia > Rodentia > Dasyproctidae > Dasyprocta > Dasyprocta punctata. The sequence goes on along the minus strand of RJWM01008146.1, from coordinate 42,979 downwards.
CCTTTTACTATTCAGCTAGACTTTTAAAGAGTTGATATGTGGGTGAAAGATAAAAAGCTCAATGACTGTCACTGCCTTGAGGGAGGTGCTCTCACAAGGAGGAAGTTCACAGTTGGGTGAGGCAGAGAGGTCATTTATGGGCAGCTGGATGGTTAGAATTCTCTCTCTGCTGCTGTGCTGTCTCTCTCAAAGTGCAGCTTAGCTTTGCCAGACAAGTTATTTTAAGCTCTTGCAAACAATTTCATAGCTTTATTTTTGCCCTCGGCTCTAGGAAATTGGGTTCCCATGCAGCACTCTCCTTGCATTCAAATGCATCTGAGCTGCTTAGGAGTAGGGGATGAGGAGGGTTGGTGTGGTAGGGGAGGGCAGACATCAGGGCAGTAGTCTTTCGGGGCTGGACATTAAGGATGCTTCTTGGGGATTCCTGAGGGCTAAAAGTACACTTTGTACATTGTATAAATCCACTATGCACACCTTGGTTTGAGAGCCTTTCTGGACATCTTTTCAGGCTACTTTGAATTCTATTTCCTAATGTTCTTCTGTTGAAAATTCCTGCTTCCTGTTTTTGATATGTTTTTATCTGTCTACCTACCTATCTGTTATCTATCTCACTTAGTTCTGGAGGGAGATTTCTGTAGTGAGCCAGCAGCTGGGAGTTTTTTGAGCATGCCACTTACGAGTTTCAGTAGAAAAAGCAGTGTGCTGGAAGGGATAGTTCTGGCCTATTACAGGTTAGAACACCTGAACTCAGTGTTCGTAAGAAGCAAGCCCAAATTGTGGCCAGACATCTCCCCCACCTCTAGAGTTCACAGTGTGGCACCAGCACTATAGAAGGTGGCCATTCTTTCCTATCTGTGAGTCCTTTGTAATAGACAGGAAATATAGCAAGCTCTAAATGAGAAGACGATTAATTTGAGGGAATCTGGATGAGGTTATTTCTTCTCTAACTGGCTCAGGAATCCTCTAATCTCATTGCTGAGGTGCTTTTCTGAGGCTTATGGCCTTGTTAATACCCCTTAGCTGCCTTATCAGGTTTTTACACCTTAGTGTGAATTAGTTTATTGGCTTCTTTCCTCCGAACCAGGGAGAATCTTGAGTAGATGATGGGAGAGAAAACAAAAGGGGAAAAGTGTAAAAAAAAAAAATGTGTTTGGTGTGCTTCAGGTCAATTCCTGTTTTAAAACATTGTCCTACTGTGGCCCTGCCTTTGGGCTCTGCCTCGGGGCCTGCCAGCAGCAACAGTGCTCTGCCCTTTCAGCTGTCTCCAGACAGAACCTTCTTTTCAGCATTGAGATGGGACATCTGTTTTAAATTAGGTCAATTGTACCCAAATAGTCTAGTGATTGGCACCTTCCTCAGAATGTCTGTGAAAACCACAGTAAAAGTGATGAGCTAGATGCTTCCAGGAGAGTAAATTATTACCTGAAAGTGAGTTAGTCATAGGGTTGGTGCTTTCAATATTTTAGGCCACCAGTACATAACTTCTGGAAAGTACATTTTAAAATTATTCCTGTGTGTCCTGAAGTTACTGAACATGTAAAGAGTGGCTTTTCTTGCCTTCATATAATATCTGTTCTACAAATAAAAAAACATGTAACCCTTGAGATTTGTGTATTGACCTATCAGCATCTTTTTTATCTGATTCCATAAAATGTTTTTAAATTCTCTACTAAGCAAGTATACTATTAATTACATATATATATATACACACACTATATATATATATATATATATATATTTTTTTTTTTTTTTAGAAAGACAAACTTGCGAAGCTAGGTCAAACTATTTACTGTGGGAGGTTATTATATTTGTTTTTGTCTTCCAGTGAATCTTCTTGGCTATAGAATTATTCAAATTTTATATACCATCAGGTCCCATTGAAGTCCTATCTCAGGCGTATATTTTTAAAAAACTGGGATAGCTTTGTATTAAGCTGACATACAGAAGTATGTTTCTTTATCAGTTTCATATTACTCCCAAGACATACCCAGGGCAATTAACTTCATACCGAGAAGTTTATTTAGCTCCCAGGCTTAGAGGCACAAAGTCTAAAGGCAGACACATGCTTGGAGAGGGTTGGCCCTTCCTGACCACCTCTGAATGGAGGTGAGGGTGGGGTATACACCAGAACCAGCAGCCACATCACTACCCGAAGACAACACAAGACTGGATCCCACAATCTCTTGGAGGGCACACCCCGCTATCCTCAGGTCTCCTACTATGCCCCATCTCTTACTGTTTCACAGCACCCCTCAATCTCACCACCTTGGGGACCAAGCTTTTAACACACGGGCCCTTGGAGGACGTTTGGTATCAAACTATAGCAGTTTCCCAGAACTGTCTTCTGTGTATAGGTTTGGGTTAGCACTGGCCACAGCATTTTACCCAATATTTGGAAAACTAAAGTGAAATTGCAGTGGTGTTTTATCTGGGGGTAGGTGCTGGGTACCAGACACTGTAGTAACCTGCACGTGTTGCTGGCTGCTGGCTTTAGTAACCCTAACTGTGGCTCCTCCAGCTCTCACCACATGACCTCCCTAGGCTTCCCCAAGTGCGAAACCAAGCAAGTGTGCAGCTCTGTGGGGAAGGGGACCAGCAAGTCACTTAGAGCATCAGAGCTGAGGTTTAAGAGACAGATGTAGGGCCCACCTTTTCTTCCTGTTTTTCAGTTTGTCTTTTTTTCTCATTCATATTCTCCTTTTTCCCCTAGCTATCAGCCTGGATGAACTCTAGGGAATTAACCATAGTGGCTTAGCCCTAGTCATAGAGATGACAGCCTTAGATACTCTTCCATCAGCCTGCATGGACAGCTTCCACAATTGCACTGATCTAACCTCTGTAATAAATCTCTTTCTGAATTGTTTTTGACAGTATGGCGATGACTATGTAATCCTAACCAATATGTAGAAATTCAGATTTATTTAACAAGTATGTGTACATACAGATTTCCAAGATTTATCCAAATCATTTTGGGAAATATATGGTAACACTGTTTCCTTAAATAAAGGGGAGAGAGATAGAAAATAGAGACAGACAGACACAGAGAGAGACAGAGACAGAGAGAGACAGAGAAATGGTGCAATATAAAATTCGTGGGTTAACAAGGTTTTAAACTCCCCCCCATACCACTCTATTTCTTGTCCTACAAATAGTTCTTGACCCATGATAACTCCTCCCTAAATATCAATCGAATGAGCGTTTCGCATTTGGGCTGTTTATCTATGGAGAGATAAGGTATACAGTCACATTTCATATTGCATTTCAGATGCCTATGATACTTCCAATCTGAGATTTGGCAGCTGGTTACACAGGTCTTGAGAACAGCAGAAAATTCTGGTTGGAAGCCAGGTAGATTTGGGATTCTTAACATATAATAAATATGAGTCAGAAACTAGGAAAAGATAAGAGTGGGAAAAAGCTGAGGAAAGAAACTTGGAAAACAAGACTGAATTATTGTATCAAATTCTTTACTTTCTGATAATCAAATTATACATCTGTAGTCTTGCAGTAGTTTTATGATGGTACCTCATGGATAACTTGACATGGGCTGGGCTGTGTGACTGACTTTGGCTAACGGAATGTTGGTGGATTTGATTTGAGGCTTGAAATTTGCTTGGGCATTTGGGCTCTCCTTCTTATGTTTTGGTGATTTGCCATGAGACAGATGTACACCTAATGGCCACTGTCTTGTCAGGCTGGGCCCAGAATAAAAACAAGTAGGGTAGACCAGAGCTCATTGCGACCTGTAGCAAGTTTAGGCTAACACATAGTTTACCCTAGCATGGTTGAGCTATGGTTAAACTGGAGATTTGAGCACATCAGAAAAAATGCTTGCTGTGGTAAGCCCCTGAGTTTTGGCTTCATTTTTCAGGCAGCATTGTTGTGTCAACTGCTGATTAATGCACAGGGGGTGATCAAATATATAGTGCAAGTTTAAGTAAAAAATTATTGCAATAAAATATGCATTGTAATTAATGCCCTTCAAAATACTCCATCTTGTTTTGAATACACTTATTCCATCCTTCTTGTCACTGTTGGAAGCAGTTCTGGAAGTTTTCTTTCATGAGTATTTCTCTGAGCTTTGACCAAAAATAGGTACCAGAAGTTTGGCTCAGTGGCATAAGTTCCTGTCTGGCAGGCGCGAGGCTGTGAGTTCAATCCCCAGTGCTGGGAAAAAAAAAATAGGGTGAATGCTGTTATGGATTGCAAACTGGTGGTCAACTTGGCACCAGTTGAATTAGTTCAGCTGGTGTTGAGTTAAAGATGCTCCACCTGGGGAAAGTTGCCAGCATACATAGGGACATGGAGAAGGAGGGGGTGCTGTGGGTTCTTCCAAGGGTTGCTGTTGGAGCTGCTGGTTCTCCTGGAGGTGCTTGTCACGCTGGCTTCTCCAATGTGGATTCGGCCATTATCGTCGGAGGAGCTCGGGACCTCATCGGTGAGAGTGGCTGTGGTTCATGTTGTGGGAGCTCTGCTCCTCACACTGTGCATCGCTTCCTGGCTCCGGAGGGGAGGCTGTGTGCTGGAGAAGTTTGTCACGCTGGGCTTCCTGACCTGTGCCCAACTGTTCTCCATCGTCGGAGGAGCGCGGGACCTCGTCGCCGTTGGGGATGGCTGTGGTGCTCTTCAGGGCAGCCCCGCTTCTTCTTTTGAGCGTGACTTCTCGGCTCCTACGTAGAACCCTCAACCCACTGCACAGCTCCTTCACCCTGCTGGCATAGACTTTCTGGT
>RJWM01008146.1:0-38148 GCA_004363535.1 Dasyprocta punctata | reverse complement strand
GTTGCATGATATTGCTGTGGGATCCAGGCCCTCGGCTATCCTGGGTCTTAGTGTCGTGGACAGATTTTCCTGCATCGTCTTGTGTTTAACTTTGGGTGATTATTATAAAACAGTATTACAAACTCTGTGTCCTGTATGTAGTTGTTCTCCCTGTAACCCCTGACTACAACAAATGCTGTTGCCGAGTGTCATCCAATGGAATCCAGGCTGATAAAACATTATGGTGTGTCCTTATCCATTTTATTCACAGAATCTAGCATCTTGCAACTTCTGGCTCTTTCCCAGAGTCAAAATGACCATGAAAAGTAAAGGTTTCAGATATATTCAGGACATTAAGGCAGCCACAACAGCACAACTAAAGGCACTCATGAATGAGGACTTCTAGAACTGCTTCAGAAAGTGGCAAGAACAATGGGATAAATGTGTTCAAAGCCACAGCAACTAATGATAATGTATCTTGTAATGTAATAATTTTTTAAAATATTTAAATACTCATCATATTTGTCAATCACTTTGTAAACAAGTATAAATTAAAAAACAACCCATAAAAAGCTCTTAGAGGGAAGAGCCATATAGATAAGGGGCAACTCAGGGTTGAGCAGCAGCATAGATGTGTCAACAAGGAAGACAGAGTGATGAGTGTCAAAGGTCTCAGAGGAGCCAAGGGAGTCAGAGGCCAAAATAAATGCATTGGATTTGACAATAAGAGATTGATGAAATTTGGGTCTTGTCTTAGTTACTTTTCTCTGGTTGTTAAGACAAAATACTCCAATGCACAAAATTAAGGAAGAAAAGATTTATTTAGCTCATGGTTTGTGGAGGTTTTAGTCTGTAATCAACTGGATCCAAGGCAGAGTGACATGGCACCAGGGCAATACTTCAAGGCAACAGAAGACAGCAAAAACAACAAGAGCAAAATGGGGGATAGTTAGCTTCTCTCCCTCTCCTATATTGTAAGCAGGTTATCCCTCCCCTAAGGTAAGTGTAGCACTCATACCATCTCCCCAACCTCCTGTTGCACACTCTCAGGATGTTTACACAGTGAGGATCCTAGCCCCCTGCTTAGTTAAACTTCTAAACTTCTCAAGTTGATACAATGTATTAACCATAGCAATCCACCCCTTGTCAACTTGGCAACCAGACATATCTCTTTAAACCAGTTTCCAGACACAAAGACATGCTTATACTTACCATTTCAAAACTTGAACATTATAACACAAGTTTAACAATCCTTAAGAACCAGCATTAAGTCTATCAACATTATGTTACATTAGAACCATAGCATTCCATCCCTGGCCCCCCAAAGACTCATACCCATCCCTTTATCAAAAGGCATTTAGTCCCTCTCTACAAGTTGCCAAAGACCTAACAGTTCCAGTATTGCTCAAAAGTCCAAGTCCCAAGTCTTCTCCCAGATATAAGACAAACTCTTAGCTGCAAGCCCCTGTACAAATGAAAACAAAGTTAAACACTTCCACCATTCAATGGTACATAAACATTTTCATTCCAAAATTACAAACAGAGGGATACACAGGAATTGGACCAAAGCAAGTCCAAAATCCAGCAGAGCAAACATTAGGTCTTGTAGTTCCCCGTGCAGCATCTAAGGTAATCTGTGACAAGTTGTCAGCTCCAAAGAGCTTGCATGGCTCCACCCCTATGGCACTTCTGGTGGTTGTAGCTCCCAGGGCTTCTCTTTTAGGACTACTTTGCTCCCTCCTTATAGGTTTCCTCAAATAATTCATGTTCCCAGCTTCTCCAAACTTCAGTAGTCTCCACTGCACCTTTGGCTTCACCATTCCAGCTTCACAGATTGTCCTCTCAGGAGCACACTGCCTGGCCTCCTAGGCCTTCTGAAAGTGGAGTGGAAGCCTTCTTAACGCCACAACTCTTGCATTCTGCATATACCTAAAACCAGCACCATGTGGGTGATGCCAAGGTCTACTGCCTGCTGGAGCAGTAGCCAGGCTTTCCTCTCTCTTGTCTGTAGGGTTTGAGTGCCTGGATTGCTGGGCACTCTGAGTCCAATTCTGTGGAACAAATTCTTTATGCTGCCACCATTCTGGAGTGTGGAGCTCTGTGGCTTTCTCTTCAAAGCAAAGTCTTTCACTTTTGCAGTGTTGAGGCTACAAGGGTGGAAACTTACTGCTTCTTGGGATGTACTCAGGCCATCTTTTCTCTTCTCTTTTTTCTTCTCAACAATCAAGATCTCCACTGCTCTGTCTTTGCAGACTACAGCTTTCCTGGAGCTTTTCTTCTAGCAAAACTCAAAACATTTTAAATCATCCTGTTGGGCTCTTTGCTCTTGAATCTCAACACAGATCTGGCTAAAAGCCCCCAATAGCTGCCATGCCACAGCCTCAACATTCAACTGTCTTGAAATTGTTTCTGCCAGATTAATTAGTCCACCACCCTTAATCTTAGTTTCAGGCAAAGTCTCTGGACATGAGCAAAATGCAGACAAATTTTCTACTTAGCCATAATACTTATTGTCTGGAGTTCAGCAGCCAGTGTGGTCCTTCTTCCCTGCAGAAACCTCCCAAACCTGATCTTTACTGGCAAGATTTCTATCAGCTTTCTGGACTTCTGAGCTCTGACCAGAATCTCTCATACACAACAGGCTTAGGTGTTCCAGTGCTACTCTTTTAGGTGACCTTTCCAAACTCTCTGAACCTTTCCAGACTCTTCCCACAAGCCATTCCCAAATGAAATAGTCAGGTATAGTCACAGTCACAGCAACAGCCTCATTCCTGGAACCAAATTCTGTCTTAGTTACTTTTATTTGGTCCCCGAGACAAAATACCTAATGCCCAAAATTAAGATAAAACAGATTTACTTATCTCAGTTTGTGGAAGTTTCAGTCTGTAATCAGCTGGCTCCAAGGCAGAGTGTTATGGCACAGAGGCAACAGTTCAAGGTGGCAGAAGACAGCAAAAACAAGAAGAGCAAAAGAGGGAAAGTAAGCCTCTTGTCCTCCCTTACATTGTAAGCAGGTTACCCCTCCCCCAGGGTGGGTGTAACACTCATACTATCTCCCTGCTCTCTTCTTGCACAGGCTCAGGATATTTCCAAAGTGAGGCTCCTGGCCCCCTGCTGAGTTGCTTAGTTAAACTTCCAAACTTCTCAAATTGACACAATGTATCAAGCATAATTGATCTGATTGCCCTACATGCTCAGCACAGTGAGTGGTGCAGTATTCTGAGAATAAAGAGAAACATGAACTGAAATCAGAAAGAAAGTGGAAAAAGTTTGAAAATTCACTGAGAGTGTGGGGGAAAGAGTCCATGTGATTTTTCTCTAACAATGATCAATGCTTTAACAGAGAAAAGAAAAATCTATATATTAGTACAAATCTTGTAGCTTTTGAAAAGTCTAAGATGAAAAGATTTTAAACATTTGCCTATCAGTTTCTTTTATTATTAACTCTCCTGAGTTCCCAGAATGCCAGAATCTTTATTGTCAATTTTTATGTTTTTAAATATGTTGTCATATAGACTTTATTGTTTTATGTGCTGGCAATAGTATCTCTTATTCTATATGTACGTCTGTCTATACATTGGTCTGCCTGTCCATTCATCCATCCATCCATCCATCCATCCATAATCTACCCATTCTCTACATCATTCCTCCAAGGATCTGAGGGGATTTACAAGTCAGACTGTACTGATATATTAAATTTTTAAAAATTAAGAATTGGGGAAAATATAAGAACATAGCAAGCACATAATATATACCCAAACAATTTTTGATTTATTAATCAGGTATCAAACCAACAAGAAAACTATGACTTACAGAACTCATCCTAGATCTCTGAGTTCCTCTTCAAGGGTCCCCCATAATAATTAAGTCACATTTTATGAGAAAAAGGGAGACTTTGAGAAAGTTGACATGAAATAGAGCAATGTTTACATTATGAACTCTCATTTTGAATATGGTTTACTTAAAACAAATTCTCTTTTGTATCTTCAGTCATATAGAGAAGAAAAGTATTTTTATGTAATTTCCTCCATTCTTACCAGATCATCTGATCAGCCCCTCTTGTCACACCTGTCCCTTAAGGTGAAAAAAAACAAGTAGTATCAGTTGTGAGACTTTTGCATAGAGAACAGACTATTATTTAAGATTATCTTCTTAGGAGGCAGTTGAAAAGATTGCAAAGTACACATTGAATCATACTTTTTGTACAAAAAAACCTTATTTTTTTAAGAGAGGGCTTTATTTGCATTTATTTTTATAATTTATACCTAGAAAAATATAGAATTATTTTTATGTTCAAGAAATTTTGGCAAAAAAGAAAGATGCTTGTCTGTCTTGGTTAATTAATGTTTTTCCTGTTCCTCTTCAATTATTAGTAAAATGAAACTAGTATCTTAAACCCTATGTGATTATCATATTCCATAATTGTGCTATTACCTTAACATCTTAAAGATGGAGTTAAATTACTAGTTTATCTCCCTTTGTAGTTTAATATTCTATGTAAATTGAAAATCACTTAGCAAACAAACATATCTGGTATATATCTTCGTGTGTTCAGAAGAGATTTTTTTTTGATACTGGGAATAGAACTCAGGGCCTTGTGCTTGCCAGACAGACAATTAGAAAGAGCTTTTTATTTATTTATTTATTTTTTTGCGGCACCGGGGATTGAACTCACAACCTCGCGCTTGCCAGGGCAGGCACTTAAGGCACTGAGCCAAACTCCCAGCCCTAGAAAGAGCTTTTTAAAAAACAAAATACAAATATAAATCATTGTAAGTAATTGTTAACCTCCATGTTCAGGTTCATAGTTTCCTCCATCCCTTCTTTATTTTTTTAATTTTATTTTAAAGATAGTAAAATCCAGCAAAACATAACAGAACAAGGTCAATCAACTATTGTGAAGATAACAAGATATACTATAGTAGTTATTGCTTTCCTAGTATCTTGTTTTGAAGTTCTGTACCAGTTCTACTGCTTTGTTTTGATTGACTTTGTCCTCCAACCCTTCTGACCACACAGTCAAGCCCAGTCATTTCCCAGACCTTTCTTACATTTCATTTGCATCTGTGATTGTCAGTGACAGGTCATCTATCCGAATAAGAGACAAGTCTCTACTGATAGCACTCCAAGCTTTGATGATTTCATCTTCCCTTGACTACTAGGGTGGCTTTTCTTACTTTTTCAATTGGGAACTGGATTATGACTCTTTTGTAGTATTTTATGTATTGCATTTATTCACTTAATGTATTTTCAGGAACTTCTATGTGCCAGGCATTGTATAGGAACTGGCAATACAGTGATGGACCAGACTGAACATTTCTTTGTGGAACATTCTATTTTGTGGTGGAGACAGGAAATTGAACAATGCAGCATGGTTAGAACTCTCATCATCATTGTTTCCTAATTTCTCTCACTGGATCGATGCATCAAAACTGTCTGGTGGGGTAGTTGCCTTGATACACTCTTTGAAGTGTGTATTTTCTGTGATAATTTAAAAATTTTAAATTCGCTTTGATGATAATTAAAAAGTTTTAAAGCATATTCTTGGTCATCTTGATGACTCTGAGTAACAATTCTGTGCTCAGGTATATGTTTATGTTTATTTAAAAGGAATCAAAGGTAATAAAGAGAAGAGGTTTATTTTCTGCATACGCCATTGGTTACATTATTTTAAAACTCTCAATCTTCAGCTGTTGATGTTATTTTTCCTAATGCAGTGGCTCATGAATTTAATGCGTTCCAAGATTCTGGGAAAATGGCCACAGTTGTGTTCGTCAACTGATGCAGAATTCATGAATGGAAATAAATTCTACCAAATGCTTCTGTTTGGGAACTGAAATGTTCCTAAACAGAAGAGTTCATGAGCCAAGCTATTACTGTCTATAAATTTTACCTAAGAGGTAAATTGGTTTTGGTTATAGGGTCATATAAGGACATCAGCAAACATACTGGTTAGCACCAAGTTTTATGAATTTTATCATTTACATTTAGTAAGATTATGATAAAAGCCACTGAGGTCAAAACTGAGGGAGTCTGTGCTTTTGTTTACAATTACAGGATAATTTTTCTTTCAAGGAAGCTCATGAATTATTTGTGTTTACACGGTTATGCTTTCATGTCAGTGATCTTTCAGGAAAGCTGTTTGATGAGAACCTTTTTTCATCATTTCCTTTGTGTTTGGTGAAAACTGTCATCTCACAGGTTATACTCTTCCTTATTTCTACCCTCAGCTCCTGAAGAAATACCCAAGACATGAGTGTTTTTGTAACCTCATTAAAATGATTTAAGTGCCACATGAAAGCATTCAAGTAAGGTTAAGCACAGGATTCCCTTGGGTTATTTGTAGGTCAGATTTTCAGTTTTCACATGGTTTCCAGGATATAGTACTAGGAGATATGAAAGATAGGGGAAGACAGAGGGCACAGCAACCATGTTTTAAAGTTGGTGAACATTAGAAAATGGAAACAAACACTGAAGTTGGAATTTGCATGCACGTAAGTAAAAAGCTTCAATGAAATTTCAAGCTTAGGTTGAGCCCTGCTTTAAGGTTTGCTAGTAAAACTTTCAGGGTCTGGCAGTCTCTCTTCTCTGTTTCATTTAAAGCCTGCTTTGGTAAAATCCTGGAAAGTGCTCTGCATGAGATACACTCTACAGAGCAAATGCCTAAAGCTGCTCCTTTCCAGTAGATCCTGCGTGTCTTTTTGGGAGACTGGGAGGATGTTTTTTGTGAGATTTCCTTGCAGAACCATTTGGACTCTTGAGTATTTTCTGGTGCTCCTTACAGCCCCACTGTGATAGTGCTGTACTTCATTCAATCTACTACTGAGTGCTCACTGCACACGCGGAGCTGCAGGCATTTGCCATAATGTCTCCCTCTGGGATCTTATGTGTGCAGATGGAAACCACTGAAGTAGGTGATGTTCCTGACCTCTCACTATCATCATCTCCTGGCCTCTGCCCACCAATAATATATCAAATCTTCTTCTTCCTTCAACAAAGTCACAAAATTCCTGAGGAGCAAGGAACTGTCTACCTGTAATTGGAAACTGTAACTACACATCCCCACAACTTTCTTCTCCATTAAATAGGCCAGCTCTTCGCATTTGGCTTAAATGTGCTCATCTGTTTCATGCTGGCTGGTTAGCCTTAATGTCTCTGTTTTAGTCAGACTGAATCCATAAAACACTGGTTAATTTGGATCAGATCTCCTATTTACTTCTCCAGTTCAGTGACTGAAGAACCAGTGGGTAAAATCATCAGAGTTGGGTTGAGAGGCATCAGCCCATTTATCTTTTCAGTCTTCCTAACTCTCTTTGAAACCCTCTACCAACGTTTTGCGGCTGTCCCTTTGCTGATAGTAGCCTCTGCCTTTGAATAGTGGTCTCAAGTTGGTGGTCAAAGGGTATCATGTATGAACTCAGGTTCCTCGATGGACTGTGTATGTGCGTGTATGTGTGTGTGTGTGTGCAAATTTTGAAAAGTATATTCTAAAATTATTTTTGCCTGGCTTACTTCTAACTTCAGTATTTACTTTAGCTTTTTCACCTAGTAAAAAGAAAGACATATGATTTTTATGCTTTTAAAAGACAAAATGGGCTTCAAGAGATTCTAAATATGACCTTAGACTTTACAGAGAGCTGATGAGATCTTGTTTGCTTTTTACTGTCACCTAGCACTGCTATGCAGTGAGAATATGCTCCTTGCAGTGATTCTTGTGAAAATTTAGTAATTTTTCTCCTCCTTAGTTCAAATTTCTAGCAATCTTGAGAACAAGAGACTAATAAACACAAGCCTTTGCAGACTTCAGAATGTAGGTACTAAAGTTAGTCGTCTAAAATTTTATACCAATCTTTACATGTGTGCATACAGAGTCTATTAATTTTCTTATCCAAAACTAACACAATCTAGTGGTGTAGAGTTGGCTATTGTCTATCTTATGATTCTTAAATTTTATATTTGGGCTAGAACTTGGTAATTTGCATTTCTAACAAGTGATACTGGAAGCATGCTTTGAGAATTACTGGCCAGTTGTGTAAAAAAAAAAAAAAATAGAGTAGGCTTTTGTTAGTCTTCCCTTCCTTGTTTCTGCTGTTTGGTGTGTGATTGTAATGGTTGGAGCCCTAGCAGCCTTCTGTAGGCCATGAGAAAATTACATGTGGCACAGCAAAGAATCCAGGGCATCTCTTGGTGTCTGTGGAGTCTTCTTAGCAGGTTGCTTCTGTATGCATAAGCAAACACAAATTTTGCATTTAAGTCACTACATGTAAGCATCTTTACTCCCAGATGAATGTAAATCCTATCGGACACACCTTGTTAATTTGCTTTCTCTAATTTGAAATGATCAAATTAGAATCAGGAAGGGCTGCTTTTGGTTGCAGAGAGAAAATGGAAAGATCACAGCATTCTAGGCTAAGAGATCATTCATGGTAATGCAGTTGACTTCAAGTCACAAGGTGGTGGGAAGAGAGTGTGGAAATATTTCTTAGATGTCTAAAAATTAAAAATGGTTGACGTTTTGCCCAACTCTTATCCTGTTCAAGTTGATCCTTTAGACACTTTTCTCTCCTGATGACTCGCTTTGTTGTCAGCACTTCTGGAGCTGGGGATTGTGTGAATGAGGGACTATGCCGCACTCTGCAGCACCTCTGCATTCAGCGTGTTCTCAGCAGATCCCAGGATGGCAAGACATTTGAGTGAGTACTTAGGATTGTGTGTGCTCAGTGGTTTTGTATAATGGGGTAGGCAGGACAGTTTGTTAGTTTAGGGGCTACTCCTCTGGCTGCCTGTAGCTATGTGCATTGTCCTAGGCCAAGGAGAGAGACAGCGGCCAAAGTAAAATCTAATAATTGAGTTCCTGCTGTAGTCTCTAACAAACGACATTACCCAGCTTGTCCCAAACTGTCTTTAAATAACTGGAATTCACTTCCTTCTTGACTGCCTTCTGACAAAGGGACCGCTGTTCTCTTCCTCTGTCACTCCCAGAAATACCAACACAAGAAACTTCACCAGGAACTAGGGTCACAGTGTCAGACAAAGCTTATTGTCTGGGTTGGTGATTTTATTCCAGGAAGAGAGCTCTTAAAATAATATCAAAACAACAAAAAATCATAACTGGTCTTATTCATTCCTGAACCCTCTACAGTTCCATTTTATAAGTCTGACACACTGAATACTTAATTTTCAAATCTACAGGACCCCTTAGTCACTACCAATTGTTGTGGGGAGAGATAATGATTAGAATGGAACATGAATAGAGAGTTGATTTTAAGTAAGGAAATGAGGTCAGGGAGAGGTTAAGTGGCTGGCCCGGGGTCAGATAGCAAACTGGTGACTCAACTTCACAGCTTCTGGATCTGAGACCTGTAAAGAAAACCAGAGCCCATTTCCTCTTGATAAATTAGCTGCCTCATATCTGTGGACTATCATAAGCTTTTAAGGGCCACATTCCTGTAGTGACTGCAGACCTGAGATCCTGTGGCTTTCCCTGGAGTCTGGAAAACACCTTCAAGGTCACACTGGTATTCTGAGGGCAGAATAGCACTTTGCCATCTAAAAGCAACATGCAATTCATAGGAGCTGCCATCTTTTCCATGCTGTGTGCCCTATACCCAGCACATGTATAATAACCTGAAGTACAGCAGATGGTGGCACCTTGGGAAAGATGATGACCGGTATTTACTGAGCGCTTACTGTGTGTCAGGTGCTCCGCCAGGTGTTTTGCATAGAGTATTATCTAACCTCCTTGGTGACCTTGGAGGGTAGTCAATTTATAGTTTCTTCTTCCTGTTTTTTCCTCTCCTCCTTCTCCTTTCACTTTCCCTCTCCTCCTCCTTTTCCTTCCTCCTCCTTTCTGTCCTCTTCCTCCTGCTCTTCCTAATCCTTGTCTTTTGAGGTGACCTGGGAAGCCAATGACTAGATATTATAAATTGGGTTCAAACATTTAGTAAGACATGATTTTATTAAATCATGCATTAGTGAAGTCAGGTTCATAAACAGAACACATGCATGTGGCTTCAGCACACTGAATTTGAATTCAATTCTCTAAGTCTTGTTGCATGAATTATAAATATGTGAAGGAGAGTGACCAAGGAGAAAATGGAAAGCATGTTGTAATGTTTCAAGATATGAATATTCTGAATTAATTTCTTCTTTTTGAAGCACACATGATGAGTTTTCAGGGATATACAATGTTTAGGTGAAAACTCAGTGTGGTAGAACTAGAATGTGTGTTACTCCTTTTGAGAAATATTATTCAAAAATTAAAAAGTTGTGAAAGGAAGTTCATTGTGAAAAAATAAAATAAAACTACAAATAAATGGAAAGGAGAAGATGGGAGAAGTGGTTTACAGTGTGTAGTTTTTTGTGTCTCTTGCCTAGAGGTAGCCACACTTTGAGCTGTGTACTTGCCGGTCCTTTGTGTACGTGTGCATATACAAACAAGCACAGGGCCTGCTTTGCAGCCTGTTATCTGCTACACTTTTCCATCTAATGTTGAAACTATGATCTTAACACTCATAAATGTTTTTATGACATAATTTTCCATGGCTATAGTTGGATACTTAAGATTGTTTTTGATGTTTAACTATCATAGAGACTCTGGGATAATTCTTTCTGGAAAATGTTAATCTTAACATTAATTATTTTTTAAAGTAGGTTCCTAGTTTTATAATTTCTGAGTGAAAGAAAATGCAAATTTTAGAATTTTTAAACATAGTCTACAGTGCCCTTCAGAGAGGCTTACTAATTTTCATAATGGATGTTGGTATACATGGGCCTAGGTGTGCTGGAAGTTTTGAAGAAATGTTTTTGGTGATAACTGTGATGCTATTGCAGGTTGTGAATGTGAAAAATAATGTTTGATATGTGGTTAATCTACAGTAAAGTTTTATATATATAAAAATCATATATTTATAATTTTTTCAGGAGAAAAATTAATTATTTTAATACAAGCACAAGTTCCACAATACAATTTAAAGTAGTCACCAGACAAAGCTCATGATGCATGATCCTTTTAATAATTTGCTGCATTCTATTTGTCAGTATCTTATTAAAGATTTTCCATCTATGTTCATTAAGGAAATTGACTTTTAAGTTTCTTTTTCAGTTGGATCTTTAGCTGGTTTTGGGATCACAGAGATGCTGGCTTCCAGAAATGAGTTTGGAGATACTTCCCTTCCAATTTTGTTGAAGAGTCTGAGTACTGGTATTGTTACCTCCCTGAAGGTCTTGAAGAATTCAGCAGTGAATCCATCAGGTCCTGGACTTTTATTACTGCCTCAATTTCATTGCTTGTTATTGGATTGTTCAGCATTTTTATGTCTTCTTGATTTGATTTTGATGATTCCTATGAGTCTAAGTATCTGTCCATTTAAAAAAAAGTTTTAAAGAAAATTACTGGCCAATCTCTCTAATGAAGATAGATGTGAAAATCCTCAATAAAATACTAGCAAATAGAATGCAACAAATCATCAAGAAGATTATGCACCTTGATCAACTGGAATTCATCCCAGGAATGCAGGGATGGTTTAACATATGCAAGTCAATAAATGTAATACACCATATTAATAGAGCAAATGACAAAAATCACATGATCAGCTCAATGCAAGCAGAAAAAGCTTTTGATAATGTCCAACACTCATTCATGGTAAAAATCCTAGAGAAAATTGGAATAGATGATCTTTGCCTCAATTTGATAAAAGCCATCTATGACAGACCAATAGTCAACGTCATACTAAATGGTCAAAACCTGAAAGCTTTCACTCTAAAATCAGGAACAAGACAAGGATGTCCACTATCACCACTGCTATTCGATATAGTTCTGGAAACATTAGCCAGAGCAATTAGACAAGAGAGAGAAATAAAAGGAATAAGATAGGAAAGGAAGAAATTAAATTATTACTTGCAGATGACATGATAATCTATATAGAGGACCCCAAAACCTCCACCAGCATGCTTCTAATCCTAATAAGCAAATTCAGTAGCATAGCTGGGTACAAAGTCAATACTCAAAAGTCATAGCATTCCTATACACAAACAACAAACCCACTGAGAGAGAAATTAGGGAAACCACACCTTTCACAACAACGTACAAAAAAAGAATGACTTAGGAATCAATCTAAAAAAGGAAATAAAAGATTCATACATTGAAAATTACAGTACTCTGAAAAAAAATTGAAAAGGAATTTAGAAAATGGAAGGCTATCCCTTGTTCATGGATAAGAACCAGCATTGTGAAAGTGGGCATACTCCCAAAAGTGTTATACAGATTTAATGTATTATCAATCAAAATACCACTAGCATACCTCGCAGATCTAGAGAAAACATTACTAAAATTCATATGGAACCATAAGTAACCTAGAATACCAAAGGCAATCCTGGGCAATGAAGGCAAGGCAGGAGGCATCACAATCCCAGACTTGAAATTATACTACAAAGCTGCTATAATAAAATCAGTATGATACTGGCAAAAAACAGACCTGAGGATCAATGGAACAGAAAAGAAGATACAGACACAACTACAGGCACACTTGGTCACCTTGTCTTTGACAGAGGGGCCAAACATGTTCACTGGAAGAAAGCCTCTTTAATAAGTGGTGTTGGAAAAACTGACTTTCTACATGCTGAAGACTTAAACTAGAACCATGCCTAGCAGCACGCACTAAACTAAAGTCAAAATGGATCAAAGATCTAAGTATTAAGACAGAAACACTAAACCTACTGAAAGACAAAGAAGGTAGAACTCTTGAAGACTTAGGGTAGATCAAGAGTTCGTGAATAAACACCAAACTGTACGGGAAGTAGAATCAACAACTGGGATCTATCAGACTGGGAAAAGATTTTTGCCAACTGTCCCTCAGAAAAAGGACTTTTACCTAGAATGTATAAAGAATTGAAAAAAAAAATCAAGCCCTCAAATTTAAAGACCCAATCCAAAATGGGTATCTGAAATGAATACTCAATTATCAGATGAAGAAATACAAATGCAAATAATTGTATTAAAAAATGTTCAAAATCATTGGTCATTCAAGAAGTGCAAATTAAAACTACATAGGATATCATCTCACTTCAGAGAGAATGGTTAGTAACATCAAGAAATTAACGCATAAAAATGCTGGCAGGGCTGTGAGGAACAAGGAACCCTTCTCCATTGTTAGTGGGAGTGTAAACTGGTGTAACCACTAAGGAAATCAATATGGAGATTCCTCAAAGACTAGGATTAGAAGTTCCATTTGACCCAGCTGTTCCCTTTCTGGGTATTTTCCCAGAAGAGTTGAAAACATCATACTGTAGCAATATATGTGCACCCATTTTTTTTTCCAAATTCACTTTATTCGTAGATTAAAAAAAAAGAAAAAAAAAAAAGAAGAGAAAAAAATGTACAATAAAATTTTAAAGTACATCAATCAGGGGTAACAATGGTACATACATTGCGCATTATCATCCCCAAATCATGTTTATAGCAGCACAATTTGTAATAGCTGAACCTTGGAAACAACCCAAATGCCCATCAACTCTGGAATAGATAAAAAAGATGTGGTATTTTTATGTAATGCAATCCTACTCAGACATAATGAACAATAAACTCAAAGCTTTTGTGGGTAAATGGATGCAACTAGAAGCCATACTCATAAAATAAATCAGACTTGCATGTGTAAACACCAAATTATCTCACTAGGATAAAAAACTGAAAGAGTAAACAAGATCCAAAAGTTATAATAGATACAGTAAAAAGGAAAGAAATTGTTCAAAGGGAAGTTTTATTGCTTGATCAGTCTTGGATGCCTGTATCTGGTAGCCTGAGCAATTACTCTGAGGATAGCAACATGTAATATAACAACAATTGTTAAATTCCTATCATCTTGTTTTGAAATTCTATATTGCCATTGTTTTGTTGTTGTTGTCATTTTGCTTTTGGTGTAGTTTTTTTAATTGTTTGCTTCTTGATTTTTCTGTTTTTTTCCTCTTTGAGATAAAAAAGTTTTTCCAATTTGTTGGAATATAATTTTTCATAGTTGCTATCTTCTGATTTTCAATAGTGTCCACTGTGATTTCACTTTATTCATTTTTAACTGCATGAATGTGAGCCTTTTATGTCTTTCTTTTGGTGAATTTGGCCTGTATATGTATTTGGATTATTCAAAGAACCAGCTTTTCAATTTGTAGATTTTTTTTTTAGTTTCAATTTTTATTTTCAATTTCTGATCTTTATGATTTTCCTCCTTAAATTTGGTTTGTTATTTTTTAAGTATCTTGAGGTTCATCATTAGGTTATTTATTTGAACTTGTTCTATTTTTCTATTTTTTTTTCCAGTGAAGGGAGGCACTGAATTTACTTCTGGACAGGCCATGTGGATGACAAAGGAGGCCATTGTTTTTTTTTTTAACTATCTTAACTATATTTTATATATATTTTTCTAATATGAGCATTGGTTGCAATTATCTCTCTAATGACTGCATTCATCGTGTTTCATAGGTTTTGGTGTGTTGTACTGGGATTGTTGTTTGATTCCAGAAATCATTTAAATTCCTCCTTGATTTTGTCTGTGATCCATTGGGTACTCAAGAATTTGTATTAAGGTCACTGCTGTTTATAAATTTTCTGTGGTTTCTTCTGAGATTGGTTTCTAGTTTCAATGCACTATGGTCTGATAGCAAACATGGGGTGATTTTGATTCTTTTGTATTTATTTAAGTATGCTTTGTGTAATAGTATATGGTCTGTTTTGGAGAAAGTTCCATGTGTTGCTGAGAAGTGTGTGTATCCTGTTGTAGGAGGCTAGAACATTCTGAAGGTATCTATTAAGTTCATTTGTTCAATGGTGTCGTTCAACTCTGATATTTCTTTGTGCTTTTTTTGTTTGGTTGATCTGTCTCTGTGAAAATGGGGTGTTGAGGTCACCACTTATGATTGTGTCTGTGTTAATTTGATATTTATGTCCCACAATATTTGTTTTAGGTGCTCCAGAAATTGAATTTATATGCATTTACAAACGTTCTCTCTTCCTGTTGGACTGTTCCCTTAACTAGTATGTAGTGACCTTCTTCGCCTCTTGTGATCAGATATTCCATGGTTTATTTTTTCTGAGAGTAAAATTGCTACCCCTGCTTGCTTCCAGGGTCTTGGTGCACTGAATATTTTTCCCCATCCTTTAATTTTTAGTCTATGAATATCTTTTTGGATTAGATGAGTTTCTTGAATGCAACACATTGTTGGTTTCAGTTTTTTATCCAGTCTGCCAGTTCATCTTTTAATTGGAGAAACTGAGGCCATTAACATTGAGAGTTGTTACTAAAAGGTATTGAATTACTCCTAATATTTTATTTTTCTTAAGTGACACCTTTATTTTTCTTTTCTTTTTTTTTTTTATCTATTTGTCTTGCTCGATGTGTTGGTACCATTTAAATTTTTGGCCTTGTTGCCTCTGTGTAGAATATTCTTGAGTAATTTCTGGAGTGCTGGTTTGGTGTTTATGCATCTCTGAAGATGTTCTTTTGTATGGAATTATTTTAACTCTTCTTTGAATAACTTGTAAGTATCTGTTACTTTGGTGTTTGCTATAGACAGTAGTACCTTGGTTCACAAACTTAGTTTGTCCCATGATTCTGGGAAGATGGCTGCATTTGTGTTCATGTGGGGAAGATGGCCATGGTCATGTTCATCACCAGGTGTGGAGTTCATGAATGGAAGCAAAATTTTGCTGAATGTTTCTGTTCATGAACTGAATTGCTGGCAAACAGAAGCATTCATGAACTGAGGTATTATTATATATTAAAACCTTGGTTTGTGAGAATAGTTTATTCTACTTGTAGTCCAAAGCATTTGTATGTCAAAGCAGGGAGAGAGAGAATGAGAGAGAGAGAGAGAGGGAGAGAGAGAGAGAAGAACAGCTGTGGTCATGTGATATTTGATCCAAGGTACTAATTGTATTGCAAAATCTCACTCTTTTATCAAGTTAAAATGTCTTACAAATGTTTGCTTGGCTTGCAGAACACCCACAGACCAAATTACTTGCAATCCAAGGTTTGATTTGTTTCTTTTTTTTTTCTTTTAGGTGATGAGTGTTGAAGTCAAGTAGGTTGAAAAGAAATTGTAGTTGTTATGAAGATCTGTTTAGTTAGATACTGCCTTCCAGTGATAGTTTTCAGCTTTATTTGTCCAGAGATAACATTTCTCCTTTCAGCTCTTTAATTTAAGTGGTTTCGAGATGTTACTATATTTTGTGGAAAGAATCATTACTGGTTATAATGGCATCTCAGATCTAAACATGCATCACTTAAGTGTGAAAAATTTTGCATTTATACTTTCACCCATTATCTAAGCACTTTGTGGCCTACATTATGTTGTCATTAGCTGTTATTCTGTGTTGTTGAAGGAGAAGTGAAGGGGTGAGACGGGGGAGGGTGAAAGAGGACTGTTAGTCAATTGGAGGTGAGGCAGATAGGAGAAATAGTAATAGGTAGAAAAAATTAAAAAGTGATCAGATTCTGTTGGAAGTCACCTAGTTGGATAGAAGAGTCAGTGTTGAGGCCCAACTGCAGGCATCCACACTAATTCCCTCTCTTTTGCCTTGTACTTGAACTCTAACCCAGTTTTGAGAATTCTCCCCTCCAGACAGCAGGCAGAATCTGATGCTCTCTCTGGGCTTGGCTTAGGGGTCTGTGGCCCACCGCTATGATGGTGGTGTGTTTGTGTGCATACAGGGTCCATTGGAGTTGCTGCACACATTTACATGTCTGTGGGAATCAGCAGATGGGGGAGCGGGTCAAGGGTGGTCACAGACCCTGTCCGTTTGTTTATCCTCCCTCTACCTGGGAGCGGATGTGTGTGCTGGGGGGAGGTTCCCTGGCATGGTGAGCACTGGTGTGGATGCTGCTGGGATGCAGGATTTTACAGTGTTTGGAGGGAAGGTGGTGGGAAGAAGGGGCCAGTATATGTGAAGTCTGACCCAGGAGTCCTGTCTTTGCAGGTTTATTCTTTCCCTCAGGCCATCTGGAATGCTGTCTTGGTGGTTGCTCCTGGGGGCGGCTGGGAGCTGGAGTGGTGGTAGACTAGCCCTAGTGGTGCTGCTTTGCCTTTTCCATGATCCAGATATTTGGTTTGATTTATATGTATCATCTTTCTGATCAATTTTCTGTTTCAAGGCATAAATCCCTCCTCCACCACAGAGTACTGTACCTATGATTTCAGCCAATCCTCTCTGAGCATCTCTGACATAACTCCTCTTCTAGTCAGCCACGTTGGATCTCTCTTTTATTACTATTATTCATATAATTGCTGCCATTAAAATCCAAGCTCTTGCAGAGATCTAGCTGAATGTCATGTGTATCAATTACTTGCTGGCCTTTCTACATCTTGAACATGTGGCAAGCTTAGATATAATTAAAATTTGATATTTGAATAACTTCCAAAAAATTAACATATATAGAAAGTAGATGTCCTATATTGATAACAGTTAAATTTTGCCTTTGGAATGTTGAGCTACGTAGATAAGACTAATATCTTTGAGAGAATATGTTGTTGTTTCAAACAAGTACATGCATATATTTATATGGAAAAAATTCCTTACATGGTTTCCATGGTTAAGTTTCAGTGGTGTGCCCTTTCCTAATAGTTCTTGAATAATTTAACGCTCTTTCTTTATGGTATGATTATGTGACGTGTTGGGTTACATTTTAATTGTGAAATTTGCATTTTTGCTCTTTCCTTTTAATGAGAGTAGTATTTCAATGTATTTATTTAAAATGGTATTTGAATGTGGTTGACTACATTTTCCCTGTTACTTCAACTAGCCAGATACATATAGTGAGGTAACATTATATAAAGGTTCTTCAGTGTACCCAGGCTTCTTACTAATGACTGACTGACTTATTTACTCATTCACTCCTTCCTTTGTCTGTCCCTTCATTCATCTGCTGACTACATTTCTACTGATCACTAATTTTATGTCAAGTCCAGTGATAGGACCTGTGTCTTAGAGAAAAAAATGCATTGAATTGGCCCCACTGGTAACAATGGAGGTTTAGCAAATTACAGAGTAGATTCGTGTGACAACATATACTTAAAGAGTTCAAAGTTTTTACCTGCATTTTCTGAAGTATTAAGTCTCCATTTTTCGCAGTACCTCATCTGGGTATGTCTACTCGTTTTTCCAGTTTGGTTTTAGGTGAAACTTCAGTGCTATGGATGAACCCAGAGGGCATTATGTTAAGTGAAAGAAGCTTGGCACAGAGAGACAAATACAAAGAGATCTCCTTTATATGTAGGGTAAAAAACAAACTATTGAAGCTGAGAGTAGAATGGTAGCTGCCTGTTCCTGAGAGATGAGAGAATAGGGAAATATTCTGGTCAAAAGTTTCATAGACAAGGAATACCCTTTATGAGATATATTTCTCAGCCCGATATAATTTTTTTGTTTTTATTTTTGTTTTGTCTTTTTGAGACAAGGTTTCACTATACAGTTCAGGCTGGCCTTGAACTCGAAGCAAACCACCTGCCTCAGTTATCCAAGTGCTGAGATTATAGGTATGCAGCACCACACCTAGCCAAATTTATAAAAAGTTAAAAGGGGAAATGCAGGTGAATTGAGGTTGGCTGTTGGAAAGAATTTCAAAACAAACCATGAAACTGGGGCAAAAAATACTCCTAGACCCTCTTTGTATGTGGGCAATGCAAAATGAACATTATGTCTGATCCTGGGGTTATTGTTCCTTCTTTTCCCCACACTGTCCCCTAATGAAGAGTTGAAATAAACCATCACCTCTAACTCCTTTGCCCAAGGCTTACAGTGGGTTTACATTAAAGGCTTATGAAAGGATGGCTAATTGTGCAGCAGGCTTTGATCAACATATGGTTCTGTGTTCCAACCACAGCAATTCCTGTGATGATCTAACCTGAGCCTCACTCACTCTTCATTCTCTGCTCCACTCAGGGGTGAGATCCTATTAATAGTGGGTCAGACTAAAGATGTGGTTGCTTCTGCTTGGCAAGGATTGGCATCAGTAATCCAGAGAGAAGACAGAAAATAGCTATGTGGAGGAAAGGAGTTTAGTGATGCTGGATGATAGAAAGGAAGGGAAGGAGTTGATAGTTTCCAAGATGTTACAGGAATGCCCTTTTTTTTTAGTGATTAAACAGAACACTTTTTTGCATTATTTGTGATTACTGATGTGTATATCTTGTTATACACATCTGCGTAGGAACCATGTGTATCTTCAGTTATATTCTTCTACTCTTCTTATTTCCATTAAAATTAGTTTTCTGCTTCATTACCCTTATGTTTTATTTTTCATTAAAGTAATATAGCTGAAAGTTGAAAATAGCATAGTTGAAATTATGCTGGAACTGTATTTTAAAAGCATTTTCTCAAAAATGTGAGAAATTAATTTTAAAATATTAAAATATAAGTGTATATTTCACTACAGCTCCAAGAATCAGTTGATTTTTGAGTCAACTGATTTTTAAGGTCAGTGTAACAGTTGAACATTGACTTTTAGAAAGCCTATGAGTTGATTTAACCTATTTTTAGACTGCTAGAAAGTAAGGAAAAAAAAAAACCCATGATTCTTCTGGAGTTGAGCTCAGAAAATCTAATTTGCCAGAAAAATAGAGCCAAACATATTAATATCCATGGACTTTCAAAGCCCAGGCAGCACAAAGAACATATTTTAGGAAGAGAAACTCATTGATGTAGGGAGGCTGGCAAGAGGGAACAGCAAAGTCAACATTCTCTCAATGGGCCACTCTTACTCACCCTGTTAGGGGCGGCATCTTGAATGTTCCTCAAAAACTCATGTGTTGAATTATTGACCCTAAATACAGCAGCATTCAGAGGTGGAACCTTTGAGAGGTGCTGGGATCATGAGGGCTCTAATCTCTTGAATGGATTGATCTGTTTATGGATTCATAGTTTAATGGGGTTGGAGCAGGGGCTTTGTGATAAAAGTGAGCTCTCTCTATTTTCCTGGCCACCTGGAGGTTTGCAGCTTTTCTTTGTGTCCTACCTCTGTCATGATGGACTGCCTCACCCCAGAGTTGGAAGCAACTGGGTCAAACCACTGTGGACTCTGAAACTATGAGCCAAAATAAATCTTTTTTCCTTTTAAACTGTTTATCCCAGGTATTTGGTCTCAGTGAGGGAAAGCAAACAGGCAGCCTAATAATGGTGAATAGGATTACAAGGTCTTCATTCTGTTTTCGTCTGGTGAAGGGCAGAAATGAAACTCGGTGGCAGATCTAACAGTTTTTTCCATGAAAAAATAGTATAGTTGTCTCAGCGTTTATGAAACGGAACAAAGGAACTCCAGGGAGAATGACAAGGGTCATATTATGAGTGTGAGAGGGAAAACCTCAACCTAACCACTTACTTGATAGTTATATATAGCAGAATGACTAAATTTTAACATTTGTTTTCTTGCTCGACTTATGGAACCTGAGTTTATGACATTATTGTTACAACAAAGAAATGAAGATTTTGTTTAACTGAATTCCACATTGGGAGTATGGTGTATGTTGCCAAAAGTACAAACTAGCAGAATATCGACTGTCCAACTCCAGTGTATAATATGACAAGTGCCTTGCATTTTATACTATTGAACCAGAGCAGCTAAAATCTTCCATCCAGCTGGAAAAATTATATTCCATTCATGTAGAGGGAAGAATATACTTTGTGAACTCCTACAACATATATCCTTGCAGAACCAAAAAGTTTCAATTTTTTTTTTCTTCAAAGAGTGGAGAATCAGAAACAACTGCTCTGTTGTTGGAAAATTACTCACAGTCATAACACTCCAAGGTTTGAGAAGCACTGGGAATCTATGGGAAGTAGAAGGGAACTTTCTTGCTGTCTCACTGAAAGAGGAGCAAATCACCTTCTTGACAAGTTAGACAATAATCATGGTTTCTTGTCTTTTATCTCTCTCTTTCTCTCATTCACTTTTCTGTCTTCCATTTTACTCCTTCCTTCCTTCTTTCCTTCCTTCCTTCATTTCTCTTCCTCCCTCCCTGCCTTCCTCACTTTCTTATTTCCTCCTTCTCTTCCTCCCCTTCTCCTTTCTTTCCTCTTCTCTCCCTTCTTTCCCCCTTCTCTCTCTTCCTGGCACCTTTCCACACACTACTGATAAAGCAAAGCTACAAATGACCAGCTAAAACAGGGTGTATTTCTGTAGCAAATTTTTCAAGTATTTTCCTTTTGAGATTTGTAACTTAAATTTGAATAAAATTCTTTAGGGTTAGACCTTGGCCCTTTCAGCGTCCTGACCTCTCAGTTTGGCAATAATTTGTATTAATACCTTACACAGTATTAAGCTTCACCCAGAACTTTAACTTTTGAAATTGAAGGAGAACACTACATGTGATTTTAAACTTTATCTCTTCTAAAGAGATTTGTGTTAGAAAATGGAAAATGTATAGATCATTGACCAATTTGGTGAATTGGAGCTTTGAGGTTTTAGAGAAAGAAAAGAACTCTTTATAAAAATTGGCAACAAGGATACTGGATAGTATCCAAGAAGATTTCATAACAGAAGTATGTTCTTCAAATGGTTATCTTGGTGTGCTTTAATTTATGAACTCTAATGGGTAAGAAGTCTCTAAGTAAAAAGAAAGAGTTATGAATCTGGTAAGAAGATTATAAATGGGCCTTGACATGGTGGATTAAAAGGAGACATTATGGCATCCAGGGGACAAGAAGTTACATTTTGTTCTTAGGATATGTAATTTGCCTCAAAATCATCAAAGTTATCACCAGATAATATTTCTTAAGCTCTTTTATGAACCTGATATCTTAAGATATGTACAAAAGCAAACACATAATCACACACAGTTAAGGTAAGTCACTCTACTTTTCATGCTGTTAATAATCTTTTGCCAAAATATCTTAGATAACTCTAAACACCAATCTCACATGAAGGAATTTTGTAAGTACTAATTTCCATCTGGTAGAAATGGATATTACAAAAAACGTTCCCCAAATTTAAACCCAGAATTTAGAACTGGTTATAAATATTTCAGGTCAACATTATGAAGCAGACAGGAAAAATATCAGTGGTAAAGGAAAAGCTTTACTATACATTTCCATACCCTGGAAGGAAAGGATTTTGTAAGAAAGATGAACGACATGTGAGAAAGAAATTGTAATTATGCAAGTGGCTACACAGCAATCCAAGGAAGAAGGACTTGGCCAGCCTGCACTTCCAGGAGGGTACGATCCAGGCCACACTCTGGGAAGGTCATGGGGTTGTGTTAATGAGACCTGCTTCTCACTTCTGAAAGAACCTACCAACCTTGGGTGTGAGAGTTGACAAATGAAGTGAAAGGACAAATACATAAAACTATAAAAAAACTTACCAGAAACATGGACATACTTTGTATTAAGATTTCATGAAGCTGTTGCTTGGCCTTAGGTGGAACATACTATTTGCAATTGCCTTAGTGCCAAAGGTTATTTCTCTCTCTCTCTCTCTCTCTCTCTCTCTCTCTCTCTCTCTCTCTCTCTATATATATATATATATATATATATATGTATATGTATTTGTATATGTATGTATGGTGTGATTTAAAAATATAGTGAATGTTTAATTTTAAAAAATTATTACAGTAAAAGATACATTGCCATTAATTCCCCTCAAAATACTTCTTGCTTTGAAAACACTTATTTCTATCACTCTTGTCATTTTCTGAAGCTGTTCTTGAAGTCTATATTAGTTGCAATGTCACGGGTACCTTGATGTCTTCAGAAAGTGACAGGAATGATCGGGTAAGTGTGTTCAAAGTAAGGGGTAGTATTTTGAGGGAGATTAATAGCGTGTATCTTTCAGTGTAATAAATTTTAAAAATTTAAACATTTACCATGCATTTTGATCACCCCTTATATAGGCACTAAGCACTCCAGATTTACCGGACACAATACACCAGACATGGGTATATTATTTTGCTTATTTTATAATTGAGAAAATGGGGAGAAATAGATTCACTGTTGGGTTCCCTGACTGTCTAGATGCTGGTACAGGAACAGAAGCTTTGGGGCAGTGATCACACAGCCACATCGGAAGAGGAGGGCAACAGAGCCCCGAGCCCAGGCCTGCACCGCCCCTTCCAGAGCAGTGTGAGCCTTCACGTCTGGATTTCAGGGTATTCTGCCCTAATCTCTGCTAGGAAAGCAGAGAGTGCAGCACCATTTCTTAGCTAGAGCAGTGGCCACAAGGGCTTGTAGATTTATATACTGTTAATTGTGGGGTTGTGGTTTGAATGAGACTGTTCTTTCCATGGGCGCCTGCTCCCCACCCTGGATTCCTCGCCCTTCCCTCCAACAGACATCATCACAGCAGGCAAAAGTGTGGCGGGGCCTGCCGGTCAGGAGGGAGGTTTGCTGATGACACTCAAAGGTTTCCAAAGAGCTTTTCTTACTCATTTTGCACTATGCACACTCATCCATGCACGTGCGTGTGCACACACACTCTTTTACTTGAGGTTACAAATTACTTATAGAATAATTTATTATTATTGAAAGGGCAAAAACTGACGACGAACATTTCACTTAATGCTGCAATGTGTCAGCTATCTCTGGGTTCCCAGTCTCACACAAGCACCGTCCCACACACAGCCAGAGCCGCCCTGGCTGTGCTTGTCTGGGAGGACCCGACTCTTGCACCTGTGATTGAGCCCTAAGCTCAGCTTCTTTTTGGCTGAGGATCCCTTTGGGGCTTCAGAAGTACTCAGAAAGCAAAGGGTTTGAGATTTCCCTGTGATGTCATTGGGAAGATGACAACTCTGTTTCCTTTCTCCTAAGCAGTGTACCTTGGGAGAGCATTTTCTCTTCTTTCAGAGGAGAGATAAGAGCTGTTTTTGGTGGGTTGGGAGCGGGTGGTGTGCAGGAGGTGGGTGCAGGTCAGTGCTTGGCGTCTGGACATCTGGGTCACTGAGAGGGGTGTCGATGGCTCTGGCTGCTGCCAGATGGGCCTTCTCCAGTTACTTCAGAGCCTTCAAAATGCTAATTAAATGTGTTTACATTTTAATTTCTGTTGATTATGGCTTGTATTAGTTAAAGGACTGCCAGTTGCTGTAATGGATAAAATTTGAAATCTCTGTGGCTTAACACAGTGGACATTTCTCATAAAGACCAAGAGGTGGTGGAGACAGGAGTCACCAGATGGCATGTGGTAAGGAGGCAGCACTTGTCCCTACTATCATTCAGGGTCCCAAGCTGAAGAAGACTGTATCATTTTCCCCATTTCTTGCTCCCCTCCTTTCCCTTTCCCTTTCTTTCCCTTCTCATCTCTTCCCTGTAATACTGAGGATAGAACTCAGGGCTTTCCCCCAACTTTAGTTACTTCCCCAATTAAAGAAAATTTCTTTTAAACTTTGAGGTA
Organism: Dasyprocta punctata; assembly: GCA_004363535.1. Taxonomy (NCBI): domain Eukaryota; kingdom Metazoa; phylum Chordata; class Mammalia; order Rodentia; family Dasyproctidae; genus Dasyprocta; species Dasyprocta punctata. The sequence continues at coordinate 13,804 of RJWM01008146.1, read as the reverse complement.
GGGTCTTGCTAAGTCATTAAGTTTCCCAGGCCAGCCTCAAACTTTTCATCCTCCTGCCTTAGGCCCACCCCCACCCCCAGCATGTTGGGATTACAGGCATGTGCCATTATACCTGCCTGAAGGCTCTACCATTTTCAGTGTGTGATACCCAAAGTCACCTTAGGAATGAATATTTAGTCTAACATGCAGGAAGAGAGGGTACAGAAGGCATTAGTACTTATTAGCTACTTAGATTTAGCAATGACACCAATCCTTGTCATTCTTATTCTGTAAATGAGAACTAGTCCCATGGTGCCTGGAAATGAAGGCTGAGCTGGCGTGCTTCAGAAGCAGCTCTGTACTCCAGGAGGGAAGCGCAGGTGACTGGTGGGTAGGTTCTGTGCTCTTTGTCGCGTTCTTTGATGTGAGTGACAGAAACTGATCCTGATGAACTTGAACAGTAAAACGGATTTGTTAGCAGGATATGAGGTGGGTGAGTTAGAAACTCTAGGCAGGTTTTGTCAAAATGAGGCTGCCAGTCTTATGAGACAGACTTATTTCTGGTTTGGTACCTCTGGGCAGTACCTGAGTGCTGGAGGAGCGTTTCTCTGGCTTAGCTGGACCATGCTTGCCCCTCTCGCTGAGTGCCGAGGTCATTCCTCATGAAGACACAACATTCAGTAGCGAGGATCAGCCTTTCATGGAAAGGCCAATTTTAAGGTATAAAGGGAAGATCAAATTTGCCAAGTACAATGGGTATCAGGTTGGAAATCACAGGGTTTTAAAAATAACCACAGATTTCTGCCAAGCCAATGAATTGAGTTAGCTGCTTTAATAATCATCATCATATATCCCCTTTCTTATTATTGTTCTTCAGAGATAATACGTCATTTTATTTATTTATTTGTAGACACATTTGTAGTATATTATGCTTAAATCCTTTGTGTGGAGTTGGTATGTGTACGTAACACATCTTAACTCTTCTTTCAGCCCTTTTCCCTCCCCTTCCCTATTTCTTAATCCCATTCCCACTTGAGATAGGTGCATCTCCCTACTTCCTAGAGAGATAATATATTGTCACTTATTAATGACACCCCTGCCCAAGAGGCTTCTACCCCATTGGAACCTCAGTACTGTCATGATTTTGTCTTTCTTGCCTTGGCCTTTTGAGAGAGAAACACAAGAGACTATACCTTCTCTGGAGGAAGCAGAGAATGCATGTATTGTGTGCTTTAAAAGATTGAAGGAATATGGCACTTTAGACAGACCGCCAGTCCTTTGAGGTGTGAGACAGAAACCCACCTTAAACTAGTTTACATATAACAGTGACTGTGTGGTCTGAGAACTTCAGATGTGGTCAGATCTATTTCATAGAATGTCAGAGAAAATTGATTTTTTCCATCTCTTTACCAACTAACCAATCTTCCTTCCTTTCCTTCCTCTTTTTAAAAAATCTCTCCTTCTCTTTTCTCCCATCTCCTCCTCTCCTCTGTCTTTCTCTTGCTCATAGAAAGAATGCTCTTTTGCTCGTCCCTAGCAGTTTCTGAAAAAGGACTCCCCTTGCTCTTTCTTGGGTCATAGGCCACTACTGTTTCCAGGGTGATGAGGGACTGTATGAGGCCAGCTGGGTCACATGTGCAGCTTTGTGGTGGGAAAGTGGAGTCATGTGCTTGTCAGGTCCACCAGATGGGAGCAGCAATATTTCTGAATGGAAGATGTACTAAGTGACAAATGGTGCCGAACCCATGTAATCTCAACAAAACCTGCCAACAAAACCCAAAACTAAGTTACTTAAAGCAACAGGTCTTTATTATTTCTCCTGATTTTGGGGGTCAGCTGGGGGGTTCTTTAGGTCTGCACTGGCTGCTGCTCTCTGTAGACAGCTGGTGGCTCAGCTGCACTGGATGCCTGGGCTGTCTTCAAATGTACTGGCAGTGGACTGTCTTAGGGGCACCTCCATGGAGCAAGGCATCTCTGCTCCTCATGTCCTCTTCTCCTCCAGGAGATTCTCCTGGGCTTCTTCCCGTAGTGACCTAGGCTTCCAAAGGACTGCAAGAGACGCAGGGCACACTCTCCTCCAAGTACCTTTTTAGCCTTCACTTCAGTTACAGGACCCATGCAAGTCATAAGACCAAGTCTAGATTCAGTGGATAGAAAAATGAACTTCATCTTATTGTGAGGAGCTCCAGAGTCACATTGCTGAGGTGCTCATTTGCTGGAATGGGGAGAATCTTAGCCACTTTTGCAATGTAACACAAAGCTAGCTCTGTTTCCCCCTCTTTTACCTCCTCCTCACACTTGCCTTTGAACTATCTGTGTGTGAACTCAGGGGTCCACCGCAACGTGATTATAATCTCTTTATCTCAGTTCAAATATGAGAAAGGAAGGAAGAGAGGGAGGGAGAAGGGAATGCGAACATGATCTACTTCTCCCAGTTTATGGAATCTTTCTGTTGAACAAGTGCCCACAGTTAATCCAATCAATTTTTGGATGGGTGTGTGTCGGGGAGGGCCACAGGTAGTGTGATGGTGTAAAGTAGGGCTATGCCTTTCATGGGATGTGAATGGAATTAACTTAAAAAATCAGAAGAGGATTTTGGGCATGAGCCTGAATCCAAAGTCATTTCTCTTAAGCCCTATATTCTACTTTGTTATGTAACTCTAATATAATGCAAAGACATATTAGCACAGGGCTTTGCACATGCTGGCAATAAAATCAATCCCAACTGGACTATCTGCTTCTGATGGGTAGGAATCATGTTTAATTTTTTCCTTTATATGTGTTGAGGCACAGACGCAGTGCACATCATATTCTTGCTGAGTGCATTTGAGTATTGGAGTAGATTTCTACTTACGTGAAATCATCAAGCCATACAAATTAAGTTCAATAAATTCCAGCTTATCAACTGTGCTTATTTGTTTGAGTCTCCGGAGAAAGGCAAGTTTAATATATCAAAGCACATTTACCAAGGAGATATCTTATATTGAACTATAATTCAGAGCGTTGTATTTCTAGGTTATCAGGTAAATAGAAAAAGCAAGGAAGAAAGTATGGCAGTATGAAAAATCATATGCAAAGTGGAACAAATCTTGAGAATTGGAGTTCAATTGACTTTATCATCAAGATAGAACATTTTCAGTTATTTTAGGTTGAAATTCTTTATTTGGCATCAGAACAAGTTTCTCATTTTATTGAAACTAGACACAGACTAGGACTCAAGTTAAGTGTCCCTTCACCCTGAAGTGGCACATGGATTGAGACAGAAGTCAGACTAAATGGGAAAAAAACTTTCTCTTGACAGAGAGGTTGGATAAGAAAGATGATATTCTAGAAAGAAAAAATAATGCCTTTAGGATATTTTCTTTCCTCATCATAATATAACTTCATAGTTACGTCTCTTCTGTTTTCAAAATTAGATAACAGAATTTGCATACTTCATTTCTCAATTATCCATGGTAACAGGAAAAAGAAAATGATTGGGTGGGGCATGAAAGAATATAGATAATTGGTATCAAAAGATAATTTCCAAGCCTCATTACTTTATTTCAGCCATTATTTTTAAACTATAACCTCATCCTACCTGATCTTTTATCAAAATGACCAGAAAAAGCTCATGAATGCTACTTTGATTTTTAGCTGTTTATTTCAAAGTGAGGTGGCTTTTAAAAGGTGCAAACTGATCCAAAAGCAGCTCACCAGGAAGAAGGACATGAAAATTTGACATTTTCTGGATGCTGCCTCTGCTAGGTATGAATCAGCTTATGAGCAAAGGGTCAGTCCTGGCGACTGCTTTATCACCAACTCGGCCTTGGATGGCTTCATGGATGGGCACTAGACCATCTGCAGAGGGATATATCAGGAGTAGGAAGCCAAATGACAAGGAAAGTTCTGTATAAAAAATGCTAAGAACCAGCAGAACACATTGGATTCCTAAAGCATCAATGCTGAGGATAATGAAGGACAATTAAATCAAAACTATAACAACAACACCACTCTGCCTATCTGATGGGATTAGGGGCCCATCACTGCCCACTATCATCATTGACCTCCCACCAACACTCCTGCACAGACATTATTACCCACATTTGGTGCTGGATTCTTGTCCTGAGAGGGACTGGCCTTCTTTCTGCAGGACATAAACCTTAGTCCTAATTCCTGGAGTCTGTGAGCCCTGAGTTAGGTCTGGTTTATGTCGATTAGTAACAGCAGGGGCAGTCAGGAGGGATCCCAGTTGTGAGGAAAGTGATCATGGGGTCTCTGTGAGATTAAGGTGTTTCTCAGTACTTTGTTTAAACTGCAAGCATCAATGTTTTAGCAAAACTATTTGCCATTCTAACTGATAACTTTTATGAAGTCTTCCCAAGGACCTCAGCAGTAAAGATTTATATGTGGGAAACAGAAAAGTAGAAGAAGCAAACTCTTCTTTCTGGAAAAAGATTTGTCTCACAGATCCTTAGTTTGTCTTACTGTTCTACTTCCACTAAGGAAAAGCAACAAGGAATATATCCAGGTTTAAATAGACACCTGCATAGGGCAAAGTAAGGTCTACCTTCTATCTTAATTCATTAAAGCATTGAAGAATTAGAGTCTGCAGTATTGGTGGATCATTGGGGTCCTTATGTTCCATAGATGGGACCATATATCCAATACAAAATGGCTTGCAGAATCGATGGACCAGGGCTTGGATGAGGTTGGTGTGCAGGGTAAAGCATTTCTGAGACAACTGTGTAACTTCATGGAAGCTGTGTTGCCACAGAGGCCAAGCAACCGAGTTGTCCTTTATTGTTGGTTTCCTGCTCTAATTCTGTAAAAAACCTTTCTTCTCATGCCCTCCCCTCACAAAGAATTTCAAGAATGCTTGCAAAATACTTTTAGCTACTGATAGCTACTGAGCTTTAGGAAAATTTTGACATGATATGAGTCTATCAACTTTGGTCTGTTGGTAGCTGGTGTCCAAAAGGAATTTGAATTATTGGGCACATCGAACTAAGATTTTGGTTAGCATCTCATGAAATAAATTGAATTTCACTTGTTTGTACTTATAACTAAGCAAATATGCAGCACAAGTAATGTATATTCTCAATAATACAAATGGTAATAACAAATTATAATGGATTTTGATAGTCTTTCTTGGAGAAGACGAAGTAGAAAAATAATATTAGAATAATTTACAAATACTGCAGAACAATTTTTTGCAACAGCCAGGGTCTCAACCTAAACAAAATATTATGCTCGTGAAGTTCTCTAGGAGAAAATATAAAAAGACAAGTTAATTTCAGTTGGTAAATTATAGGCATCAAACTCTATTTTTCTCTTTGGTGGTTGCAAATTTCTATCAGCAGATGCATAGCTTTTGAATCAAATCATTGCTCAATGGTCAATCCAATAACCTCAGTTAAAGGATTTGTTCCATGATGTCTTGTATCAAACCAGGCTTTTGAGGGCTCTAAGCTACTCAAGAGCAGGCACTGCTCTTTCCTTTTTTTTTTTTTAATCCCTGCAGCACCCAGCAGAGTACTTGGCACCATGAAATAGTCATGGAATTAAGGGAACCTTACATACTATTCCCTGCAATGAAGTTTCCTTTACACTGAATCACAGTCAAGAATCTGAGCGGAATATATTGGCATATAGTGGTACAGATGCAGTGTTTACCAGTTCAAAGTAATATGTGGAACATAGAGAGCTTAGAATATTGGTCCTAGAAAGCAGATAAGACTAAGAATTTAAAGAAAAATTAATTCATTTTAGACAATTTTATTTGCTTCCTTTTCTTGTGACTATGTCAATCACTGCTAAGTAAGACAAACGTGATTGAAGCCATAGGACACAACTAGTTTTACTGGTACTGATTAAAGTCTAAATTCAAACTTTTGGTTAGGATTCTTGCCATCAGTCATGAATAGTGACTCTGGAAGATTTGAGAATTCTAGGGAGACAAATGATTAATGGTTCAGACTGACGGTTTGCTTGAATGAAATTCTCTTAGTTTATAAATGAAAGAAGAGAAAGTTCATTTAAAAATAAGATTGGAACACTGAAGGTTAAATACATTGTAATGATGTGATATGAAATACTTGGTATTTCTGCCATTTTTTCCTGTGTGAAGACTGATTTGTAACCATTATTTGATAAATATTTATAGAGGATCTAGTAAGTAACTTGAATTGTTTTTAGACTCTTGGGATAGAATAGTGAGCAATTGCCATGGAGACTTCATTTTGGTGGGTTGGAAGCAGACTATTTAGAAAAGTGGATAATTTCAGATAGTGATTTGAAAATGTGATAAAATGAATCGGTAGGCAGGGGTTTCCTACTGCTGGTATAGTTAGCATAAGTCTTCTCTTTGAGAAGGTAACATTTGAGACATTTATTACTGCCAATAGTCATGTAAGTATTTTGAGGAAGAAAAGTCTGAGTAGAGAGGATAGCAAGTAGAAAGACTCAGCAGTGAAACCTTTCCAGCTGGTTCACAGGTTAGTGTGGTGGGAGTGTGATGGGTCAGGTACAGGGTGAGGCTGGGGATTATAGGTTATGATGGTGAAATACTGACCTCAGTGGGAAATCACCAATTGCAGGCAGTGTTGAATATTCGTTTAACACTTGTGGCCATGACTTTTCAAGTAAAATCAGGGAATATAGTTGTTTCATCTTCTTCAGAAACATTCTTATTTCAGATGTGGAATAATGAGTTGAGTTTAAGCAGATGTGTTTGCCCCAGGGTGTGATGGCGGGATGAGGGGCAGGAGAGTTGGAAGTGTTTAAGTGATGATAATAATGGTGAATCATAGAATCTAGGATGGGTAATGAGGGCAGGTGTTTTGACTGTGCCCTCTTCGCCTGATGGGTGAACAAGGGATTCCAGCCATAGAGTGATGGAAATGAATGATCAAATGATCTCCAATTATAGGCTGATGATATTGACAATAGTTTATTAGTCATGTCTACTTACAGCCTGAGAAAGGAGAACATTTGGCATCATGCTGGGTTACCTAGGGGTTGAGCTCAGAACAGAATAAACCACCTGGATTGTAGGAGGCTGACTTTGCAGTTTCAAGGGGCTGACAGTGTCCCCCAATTCCTGCTGAAGGATGTGATTTGAATAATTCTGTGAGCTCGTAGCAGCCTATAGCTTGCTCTTCACAGGTAAACAGGAGCTGTTCTTTGTCCTCATGCAGTGTTGGTGAGGGGATTTGACTGTGACAAGAAAGTGGAGAGGAGCTTGCACATAGGCCTTTCAGGACCTTCCAGTGTTGAAACTTAATGTTAGGCCTTACAGTACAACTGGGAAGAAAAAGGGTGATGGATGGAGCAATGTGGTAATGAATTGGAGATCTCCTTCTGTTTGAAGAATTACTGGAATGGGATTAATAGAAAAAGTGAGATGGAAGGTTCAAAGATCATTGTCAGAGAGAGATGCTTGGAATCGTCATATCAGAAGGACTGCAGTTGTTGGGACAGTACGCAGGACATGACTTTGCTAGTGGGTAGCTGCAGTGGACTTGGCTGGTGGTAGTTGATGTGTGGTGATGGATGACCTTCAAGAATCAGAATTCTGATGGTGACAGAATTGAGTTGCACCATGGGCTTAGTTTATGGATAGGGAACCACCCAGGCTATGGCCCTGAGTATTCATCAAGGAGGTGTGAGTTCACTAGCAACTGTTTTTCTCAGGAGGAGGGATGATCTCAAGGGGATGCAGTGGACTGATGACTGTCAGGCCAGATGGAGGTATAATCTCATCAGCAGCTCTGCAGCCCCCGATGACTTCTGCCAAGCTCCATTGACTGGCATAGTCTGTGCTCCTAGGTGGCAGGTGCCAATGTTTCTCAAAATGATTTAAATCAAATGTGTCAATTACATAGAATACAGCTAATGGAAATTTTGTAACCCCATCTTTATTCTTAGGAATTTCTGGATTCAAAGAACTGATTGCTTTCCTTATGCTCTCTTGGGTCACAGGGCTCCCCTGGGTACCAAGCCCAACTTAACTCAGTTATTTAATGTGCATTTAATTTGTGTGTAGTAAATGCTATACACTGTACTACATGCTGAGGGTGTAATGGAGAACAAGGCAGAAATCCTTCTGGGGGGGGGTCTTGTTTTTTCATTTTGTATATTTGGAAATTTGGAAGAACATATTTGGTGTAATACAGTGCAGTAAGTGCCATATAGGGCAAGAATAGATGCTGAGAAGGGGCATTTAATCTAGACTTAGGGACATCTTTGTGAAGGGAATAATAACTGCAGTCTGACTGAGGAACTGAATTAGGTTGCAGGAGTCAGATGAGTGGGCAAGAGCTGGTAAGGAGCAGGCCATGAGTTTCAGGAGAAGGAAGCATTACGTATCCCAAACCTCTTCTGCATTCTCTTTGCTTTCTTATCTTTAAAGTGCTCTCCTCCCCTGACATCCTTAAAAGCATATATTATATTAACTTACATAATGGTTTTATAATTTTATTCTACTGTTTATTTAATGTATGTCTTACATGTCCATAAAGATGGGATCTATCCTTTCTAGTTTTTTTTCAAGCAGAATGGAATGAAGTATATACTAAATGATGAGGGAGAAAACTTCCTATGATATTAGAAATAAGCTTACATTCCTAACCATAGCAGCCCTAACAGGAAACGGTAGTATCTTACACATGAAAAATTAATGTTTTCTAAAAAAATCAAATGACACAGCACATTCATAGATATACACCCTAATTTAGAATTTATGTGGGCTGCATCTTCTTACAGTCTTAAAAAATGAAAAGAAAGCTGGGTGCAATGGTGGACACCTGCAAGCACTTAGGGAGGCTAAGGCAGGAGGACTGCAAGTCTGAGTCTGACCATGGCATCTCTGGGAGAACCTCTCTCAAAACAAAAATGCTGGGGGTGTAGCTCAGTGGTATCATGGCCTTGGGCTCGATCCCAGTACTGAGTCCAAACAGCTAACTATAAAACCCCAGTTTCTACCTAAATGAAAACAAGTTAGCAAGAAAATGGGGACCTCAGTTTTACAAGCTTTGAAGCATCTCTTGCCCCTGGTGGCCTCTGGACATAGCCAGCTGACATTGATTTCAACCCAGAGCAGAACATTCTGGTGATTTTAAGCCATCAAGTTTGCAGCAACTTTTTATGCAGTAATAGAAAATTAATACAGAGTGATTAACTGTATTTTTCCTTGCTTGAGGTATACAGGAAACAATCTTTATCAAGTATTTAGTACACAACCTGGCACACCATAAATATATGTGTGGTAGCTACTGAACAGTACTAACTAGACTTTAGGCAAGGCATTTCATCTAACTAGATTTTGTTTGTTTTCATCCCTTATATGAGAGCATTATACTGGAGAAAAGTTTACAGTCTAAACTTGTTTCGAAGTGCCCAGGGATTTCTGAAAAACCAAGCCACTGTTAAGAACTTGAGAGAGATGTTTCCAAAGTAGGAATTGCTAAGGTCAACATAAATCCTCCAAATATACATTTGAGACTTTGATCACTAAGACATCGTTTGGAGGTAAGTTAGGTAAGTTAAACGATGGGAGTTCTTGGTTGTTATTATTGTTATTTTATTTTTGGAGGGAAGAAAAATCAGAATATCTCATGTCTGTAAAACACTATACTATAAACATTTAATAGTGGCTTGTCACTGATTTTAGAAAATAGGGCCATGTTCAAAAAGCAAGTTAAAAAGATCAAGTTTTATTAGCCAATTAATGGTGAACAAAGAACATCCCAAATAAAGCAAAAAGGTTATGGTATGTTTTAAAACTTTTTAAAACCATTAATTTACCCGAATAAACCACCTGGTCCCAGGCTGAAAGGAAGGTATGCAGTTTAAACTGGTGAAAGTAAAATTTAGTCAGTGTATCAACTAGGTGTTAATATATCTTTATTAGGGTCCATAACTTCAAAATTAGGTTTTCAGAACCTGTGCAGATTGGATCTCATTAACCAGTCTCTCCTCTTTTAGGATGAGATATTAGAAGCCAGAGAATTCTCACAGCTGTTTAAGAGCAGAGTTCCTGGATTTCACAGTATTTGTTAACAATGTGCAAAGATCAGCTATAAAACCTCCCGTGTTGGCCTGCTTTAGGTACGACATCCCAGTCACAGGGAAATGGTTCTGGCCATACGCTTTGCAGAACCATAGGCAGCAGGCCTAAAGGAGAAAGATAAACTTCCCAGCAACTCGTGGTGGATAACTCCCTGTATATGGCTTACTTGATTTCTTCTATGGAGTCTATGCAAGCTCTGATAATGAGAAAGAGAGTAAGAAAAGAAGTCTTGTTAAGAAGGCAGTGGGATTCTTTCTTTAAAATAGGTGTGCCCATTCCAGATTCAAAAGGACCACCCACAGGCATCACTTCTCCCTTGACTTTTGTTAATTTAAATGGACTTGCATTGGCTTATTATTATGTGCATGTATCTGCTGTCACATCTATCTTTGCTTTTAAAGGTTACAGCCTGTTAAACATTTACCTGCACATTTGTGTGGTATTCCCAAGATACTTGTCAATAAGATTATTAGACAGAAATTCTTCTCATCTAGAGTTGGGCTCTTCAGTAAGCAATCTTTCTTTCTTTTCTTTTTTAAGAAGCTCTAGCTTGAGTCATTAACATGACTCAAGGATAGAGCACAGATCTATCCATGGCTCTGTCTCTGTCTCTGTTCTCTGTCTCTGTTCTCTGTCTGTCTCTCTCTCTCTGTCTCTCTTTTTCTCTCTCTCTTTCTTTGTAGTGGTGGGGATTCAACCACAGACCTTCCCTTCCCTTCCCTTCTTTTCCCTTCCCGGTGGTAGAGAGTGAACACAAGATCTTAAACTTGCTAGGTCAGTGTTCTCCAGCCCAGTAAGCAACACTTGAATAGGGAAGACCTGCTGTGAACATTGATCTACAACTCACACCCTTTTTTAATTTGCAGCTCCCCTGCCCCGCAACTGATTCTGAGGGTAGAAAAGCTTGTTTCCTGCTCTTATTTGCTGCTGTACAGCACTTGAAGTCTCTTTCTGTAAATAGGTGAAATTTTCCTCCTGAATCCAAACATGCTGACTGCTCACTTGCCACCCAGAACATTGTGTTTAACCTTTGTTGCTCATAATGTAGAACTATGAAATCTGCATATAGAGACCACCCTGGGTTCTAAAATGAAGTGGTCTTTCTGGCAGGTGGTCTTCTGTCTAGCAGCACTCTCAATAGTGGAATAAATGGATTCTTTGGGGCCTCATAACCTGTAATTATGCTAGAGTCAATGTAGTTACCCCTGAACATCACCCAAATTATCCCGAGAATTTTCTGGATTGATCTTGGGGAACCTGCAACAAAGTTGAGGGCAGCCGGTCCGTGAACTATTAACCATGAAGCAGGTTGATTTCTGGGCAGCAGTTCAGCAAGTGGACCAGCTGGTAGCCTATCCTCTCAGTACTCAGGGGTTTTAGAGCTCAGCAGGGAAACTTAAAGCCCCAGGAGGGGTGGTTTTAGGAAAAGCATTTCTTGTGGAGATAGGCATATGTGAAGCTGGAGCTGGCTAGGCAATATATTTTCTATAACTCTTTTTCTTAAACTTTAAAAAAAAGTAGCTTAGTGCACACTGGAAAGGGGCCTGCATTCATGGCAAGCAGGTAGTCTCTTAAGACATATTCAAAACACACTACTCTGATAAAAATAAACTATACACTTAGAGCCCTTAAGGATTTCAGAAAGTGTTCTTTGGATATAGGTGGTCTCCAAGGCAATTTTTATTGTACACATTTAGTGAATATATTTGATTAATGCTGCTTCATTTACCTGCATGTGATGTGTCCATCTACATATTCTGAATACATGATATTAGAATTAGTTTCCATTTTTATAGAGGAACTACAACTGTCTTTTCCCATGGCCATTTATTATATGGTTTTGTCATAAAAATATACTTGTGGGTGGCGCTGGGAGAAAGGGGCAGATGACTGGTTTGGGATGGTCAAGATATCCAGCTAGAGAGAGCAGTAAGGAATGTAGATAGGATATTTAGAGGGTTAGGGGCAATTCCATTGAGAAAGCAGGCATAGTGCCTGAAATTCAGGTAGATGGATAGAGGAAGTCAGGGCTTTGCTGATCAAAGCATCGTAGTGTGAAACAAATAAGGAAGCAAAGTCTTGCTCAACCAGAATCCAGGCTATGATCTAGTCTCATGATATAGGATGACCTTGGCCTTTAAGTAACTGTAAATATCTGAGTACATCAGGCAAAAGAGGAGTATATTAATGATCTCCTCCCTTTACAAGATTGTACATTTCTTAAGTGTGAATATTGCATCTCCTCCATTTTACACTGTGCCTAGTACCTCGAAGCAATCAAATATGGTCACTCATTATAGTGTGGTTGGTGGGATGGCCTCCACTAAAGCCTAATGTAATCATGGAGCAGCTGAGTCTGGCATTTGTGATTGGTTTGTTGTCTGGCACTGGGATTGGTGGTGTGAGTGTGGCACCTGCCCAGGGGTAGAGCTGACATACAGTGTGCGGGCAGGAGGAAGGCGAGCTCTCATTCTCTTGCCAGTTTGCTTTGCTGTTGTGGCTGCCATGATTGGTGGTCCCGCCACACCATGCTGCCGTGAAGCCAGCTGAGTATGGACTGAAACCTCCAAGAACTGTAAGAAATAAACCTTTCCCTTCCTAATTTTGGGTGTCAGGTATTCTGTCTCAGCAACAAGAGAAAATAACTAAGACACCCTGAAAAAAAAAGTGAATGGATTTATGGAGTAGCTAATATTCTTAGGTATAAGGTTAATGATAATTCTTTTGGGATTTTAACCATGAATTCCCTTATATTACTAATTAGTATTTTTATATAGAAGTGGGAAAAGTGACCACTCTCTAATGTTTACATAAATTGCCTTCATAAAACTAATGGCATCAGAAATAATTTTTTAAAATTCAAGTTTAATGTTTGAGTCAAATACTGAGTATTTTATCACTGCCATTGAGAATTTGTATTTAAAACTTGAATATGTTGGTGCTGGATTGTGCTGCATGTCTGGCTGTAGTTTTCATTTTCTATTAAGTGCATATTACACACTGAGGTAGAGTGCTGTAGTAACTTTAATTTCATTTTTTTTCAAGTGTACATTAACTTCATTTATTTGATGTGTATTTTTTTTTTTGGTACCAGGGATCAAACTCACACCCTCATGCCTGCCAGGCAGGCACTTATGCCACTGAGCTAAATCCCCAGCCTTGAGTGTGTATTCCTTTATCTTATTAAGCTATGCAATGAGAAGATGAAGACTGCGGTCCCTACTGATACTTTTTTTTTTTTAACTGTGGCCACCGGAAGGAAAGTTGGATAATATAAAACACTTTTAATGCTTTATGGGTAAAACACTTTAATGCTTTGTGTCTTTGTGTGGTTTGCCTTGAGTATTAGGATTTTTATCTCATCTTTTTAAGCATTTGTAAAATGAAGCTCCTGTGATAGTCCATTTTCTGTTGCTATAAAAAAGAATACCTGAGGCTGGTTGCTTTATGAAGAAAAGAGGTTTACTTAGCTTAGAGTTTTGGAGGATGAAAGTCCAAGATTTGCCTCATCTGTGTGGCATTTAGTGAGGGCCCTTGGATTGGTCACACATGACAGAAAAGTGGAAAGGGAGTAGAGTAGCCTACTTGGAAGGGGCCAAGCATGTAGAGTAGCCTTGATTCAAAGCAACCTGTCCTCAAGAGAACCAGCTATCTCCTTGATATTAGCATTAATCCCTTCCACTAGGACTCATCTCTTAAAGAATAGTCCTTTCCACACCACTACACTGGGAACTAGGCTTCCCCACAGGACTCTTCAGGGACCACATTCAAACC